>JANHFL010006346.1:48626-68454 GCA_032468155.1 Oxyrhabdium leporinum | reverse complement strand
AATAATACATGATGGATTAGAAAACAACAATATAAGAAATGTTTGTACCCAGTTTGATACACTGTGTAACAGAAGAATTGTTTGGATAAAATAAAAAAACTTATTGAAAAAAAAAAGAAACAAAATATTACTACTAAATCACAACTTTTGCTGAAAACAAGTTTAGTTGGCTATTATCCCTATTTGGATGCCATAAGACTGTATGTATGTATGTATGTATGTATGTATGTATGTAATGTGAAGGCGCTCCTTGTAAAAAAAACCCATCCTATGGAAATGGTATTTGCCCCATTATCTCCTACCAATATAATATGGTCAATGTTTCGTAAGATAATGGGACTTCAGTATCACCTTACTAGAGGACAAGCGGTTGGGGAACTTTGGTAGATTTGGATAGGAAGCTTACAGAGATGCCACCACATCCCTTATGATTAACAGGAAACAGGGTAAAAGGAGTACAGGTAGTCCTCAATTTACGACCACAACTGAGCCCAAAATTTCTGATGCTAAATGAGACAGTTAAGTGAGCTTTGCCCCATTTTACGAACTTTCTTACAACAGTTATTAATTGAATCACTGCAGTTAACTTAGTAACACGGTTGTTAAGTAAATCTGGCCTCTCCATTGACTTTGCTTGTCAGAAGGTCGCAAAAGGCGATCACGTGACTCCAGGACACTGCAACCATCATAAATATGAACCAGTTGCCAAGCATCTAAATTTTGATCATGTGACTGTAGGGAATGTGAGAAAACAATCATACTATACTTTTTTCAGTGCTATTTTAATTTTAACAGTCACTAAATGAATGGTTGTAAGTCCTGGACTACCTGTACTTAAATAGGGAGATATGAAACCTGAGAAAGACATTTCTGAAAGGGCATAAAACAGTTACATCATTCCCTCATCCCATCAGGGAATACTTCTGTTTGTTATATTTGACCTTTTGACATTTGACTCGTGCTGAAGCTTTAAAACACAAAAAGAATAACGATTTTACTTTACACTGACCTTATCAAATGGCTATTAATGTTTGCAAAACAAGGGCACGCTAACTTTATTTCTTTAGCCTGGGACACTGAATAAGCTTGAAATCCTCTTAGAAGGAAAACCTTCTAAGTCTCCTATTATTAGACTTTTATTATTGTTACTACTTTTGCCATTAAAGGGAAGGAATTAGATGATACAAAATGAGAAATATTCTTTCCCCCCCCCCCCTACAAATCATAAAAGTTGCTTATCTTTCAGTTAGTGAGATAGGGTAGATCATTGTAAATTCATCCGAAAAATTCAGGTACAAAAAAAATCTGACTTTCTACCATATTTCAGTTCTTATATATATCCTGGAATCTTCCTTTTTATTTTACTGAAATCATTTCTACTCTGTTTTGGTAGAGTAGGTGAGAGAGGCCTTATTTGAAGAATAAGTTTTATTTAGACTTACATCACACACGAAGAAAAAGGGGTTGGGAGAAAAGAGGAAAACACAATTTCAAGCCTCAGTTCTTAAATTTACAGTCATTGCAACAAGCTAGGATGGGAACTACTGCCTGTCTCTTTAAGTCAAACTCCTATTTTCCTGAGAAAATAGGCCCGATTATTGTACAGGACTTGGAAAAGGTACAACTCCTTTGCAGAGCTGTGAAAACATACTGCCTAAGCTAGGTACAAAACACTTTTGGCAGTTACAGGTTGAAACAAAACATAATTCTCATTTCCAGTATGGTCCTAACAAACGCTTTCAAACTTAAACTAGTTTGGAATTCAAAATAGTTTACACACTTCTAGCTGTCACTGATATACAGAGGCAAAATTGAAGAGACAAAAATTGGTTGCTAAACAAATGTCATAAACAAGCATAAAAGGAAGAGGACATTCACAAACTGATTCTCACAAATATGAGGATGTGTTAATGTTAGCAATAAATACTAGGTATTTGACAAAAGGGGCCTTTTAAAAAAACTATTAATTCAAATATGGACACAATCTACACTAACAAAAGTATATCTTAAAAGAAGCCATTGTTGGTTTTATTCTTAGCTAAGACTGGCCATCCGGCTGAAAATTATGGGAAATTATATTTGAAAATACCTGGAATGCAACAAGTTGGAAGGTTTTTTTTATGATAAGCACTCCAAGAGCAATAATTAAAGTGGTATTTTAATGAACAAAACAGAAACACTTCAAAATAGTTTGGTCTCCACCCACAAAGGAAACAAGCATTTTATTTAGATCACTGTTTTTCAAATTTGGCAACATTAAGATGTGAGGACTTCAACTCCCAGAATTCCCCATCCAGGAACTGAAGTCCACATCTCAACGTTGCCAAGTTTGAAAAATACTAATTTAGATGCTAATCCTTAGGAAAGAACACAAGAAAGATAAGTGACAGGGAACAAAGGCTATGTACGTGAAGAAGAAAAGACCCCAAACTGGTTAGAACATTTGCCAAAACCGTACATTTCAACCCCCAAATGATCTACTAATTTCATGGTTAACAGAACATGTATTTTTCAGTAGCTAGGTTAAAAGGGTACAACTGTTTGCTAAGCAAATTTACTGGCTTTTTAAAAAATTACGGGAAAATAATAATTGTGTAAACAATGCAGGAGAACTTGTTTTACAAATAACGGGCAAACAAGTGCACAGCAGAAATGCAATTATTGTATTTATATAAATACTTCATTTTTATCCTTTTGCAAAATATATACTGAAAGAAATGCAAAAA
This sequence comes from Oxyrhabdium leporinum, assembly GCA_032468155.1. Lineage (NCBI taxonomy): Eukaryota > Metazoa > Chordata > Lepidosauria > Squamata > Cyclocoridae > Oxyrhabdium > Oxyrhabdium leporinum. Next base: position 65,728 of record JANHFL010006346.1, on the reverse strand, counting down.
CATAAATGTGTACTCTGAAATGTAGTGGTTTATATTAATGTGGAAAGTATGTGTACAGCTTCAGTCACACACATCTTATTTATACTGCATAGAAGTTCAACCATAGCTTAATCTCAACAGGTAGAATGAGATGTATCCCAACTAAATTAGATACTGCACTGCAGCTTTGTTATTTCAATCCATTCAAATATATTGGTCATCAAAACAATAAATATTAAAAATTGAGAAGGAAAAGAACTAAGAGGGGAGGACAAATATTAATGTTTTAGGAATTCCACACTGCAGAGTATCGCATTCAACCAAAACTATCAAAATTCCTCAACTCTGAGCTCTGTATTTCATCTCAATTAAAGCAAGGAAATGGGACACGGAAAATGCAATGTTTTTGTTATCTAGAATAACGTTTTTTAGTAGTCCTATTTGCATCAAAATATTTAAATATAAAAAAACATTTGCCAGATTATAAAATTATACTATGAACGTTCTAAATAAAATCTTTTTATTTTATTATTTTGTGTGCCACCCATCTCTCCACAAGGTGACTCTTTTCCATATACGAAACTTGTTCAATATTAGAAATGCTTTATCAGCAGAAGGTCAGTTTGGAGTTCTGAGTCTTCTCTATTACGGAAAGGTAGATGAAGGAAAATCCCTTAATCCCTTAGTATCTGCTATTCACTGGCAAAAAGGAAGATGCAGAATGAGACATTAGAAAGGATCATTTCTGTGTTTTACTAGCAGCACACTCATTCATAATCCCACACATTTCCCCTAAACTGCTTTATCACACCAGAATCCTTGAAAAAGACTATTCAGGCTGAACACTGATTCAAAAGATGACAACATGCGTGTGTCGGTGTGTGTCTGTGAAAAATGGTTTTTAGATATAAATTACATGACTACAATCTGAATCTTAAGCATTATTTTGTTCAAGTGGTTTTCATCTGGAGTGCAAGAACACTGTTAACTTTATTTCAAAACAAATCAGATGGCGATTAAAAAAAAGTGAGAACACAATAATAATATTTAGCATTATTTTAAAGGGAAGCATCATGTTTATCTTGTGCTGACAGAAAGGGCCTATTTAAATTTCCAAACTTACCCCAATAAATGTATAATGGAGCCTATCAATTAAAGCCAATTTTAATAAGTTTTCCTCACTACTATGTGGTTCTGATGCCCTTAATCAACCCCTGCTTAATCTTATTTTACAGGTAATTGTTCTGCAATCAACTCCCTCTACAAACCTCTAACACAGAGCATCTGATTTATAAAGAAGTACTTTAAGCTGTTCTTTATATACAAATATTTAAGTCTCTAGAACTTACACTCCCCCTCTCTCTCTCTCTCTCATGACTTAGCAATCTTTCAAGCAATGGGCACCACTATGTGATTTCTTGTGATGCTGTATATGCCAAAAATTAAAAATTAAATTCAAACAAATGTTATTTTAAAAGTAATCACCAATATCTCATAAGATCACAAAAATCTAATTATATATGGCTATCTCATGAAATTTTGCCTATTTTTGCATAGACAGACATACTGTATATAAACAATAAAAGCACATACACATATCAAACAAGTCTGAAGTATATTTCGAAGATCAGTGGATGTTGTCTAGTGATCCTGCAGACAGTAGAAACATATATTACAAATACAACACCAAGAGAATTCTACATCGAGTTTACATGCTTTGAATCAACAATATGAATAGCTATTATCCAATTATACATTCAGCCACACTAATTAAATTTATTTTATCTAATAAGGGTACTTTGTATCTACTCTATAAACTCATTAATCCAAAATCCTGAAGAAATTACACTCCATCTACCAACATGTTGCTTAGGTAGTACAGCAACTGCCCAACATGCCTTCCTCACTTTTGTCAAAAATGTAGGAACATTCTGATTGAAAAGCTATACACCTGTCTTTTAACTATATTCTACTTCCAAGTGGATTCCTTGATTATTTATTTATAGAACAGCATATGGCAAACCAAAATCTGATTTCCTTCAGGCTTCTCCCTGAATAACTGTTGCTACAAAGAAAACAAAAGAATTAGAGTCCACATGAAATTAGACATTTATGACAAGATCTATGTCAGAAGAAAAAAACAATAATCTAGAACTGAGTTTTGCAGAATAGGCTAGACAGCATTATTTACTCTTTCTGTGCTTTGTGTATATCTCAAAAAATGTCTTATCAGATTAACTAACATACAACATAATATATACCACATTTTTTTAAAAAAAATATGATGATATATATTTAACCAAAGATCTTGCCAAAATTGTACTCTGGGAGAGACAATAAAAACATCTGGAAGATTTGAAACATGAATTACTGGTAATCCTGTCAGTTCTTAGAAAGCATGCATTTAATATGGAGAAAGTAGAGGAACATGTTCACATTATGGTTGTGCTAAAAAAAACCCAGCTTCTTCAAGTGACTTTGTTTTCCTGTTCCCGCTTCTTTTGGATCAAGATTAACCAACTTTTTAAAAAAAGAAGTACTTACCTAACCATACTCCAGAAAATAGCATGGCAATAGTAAAAAAAACCAAAACAGATGGGTACAGGTGATAAAATATTACTTAATTACATATTTAAAAATGAATTTAACCCAGTCATGCTGTTAAGGCTTAAAATTATGTACTGAGATAACAATTTTAGCGTTATTACTACTGAACTGCAATAGGGCATCCAATCGCAGTGTTATCCCCATTATAAATAATAGGCCTGCAGAGAAAGACTACCTTGTTTTCATTGATCCTGTGCCGAGGAACTTAAAACAGTTATAACAGGTCTTAACTCTTGGTAAGATTGCACTCAACCAAGAATGCTTGTACTGAGCTTTTGAAAGTTAAGCTGAGCTGACCTGGCAAACTTTTTTGCAAACTTTTTTGCTGCTTTTTGAACCAATTGAAATTTTCAAACAATATCTAACAGCAGTACCAGACAAATTGCTTTACAATTATATAATTGAAAAGCTACCACAGCACCCAACATTGAAACATGGTTATTTTCCAGGAAATACTGCAGATGACAAACCAGTTCTAATACTAACCATATTCCTAAGGATGTGGTGACTCACAATAAGAAAGAAAAAGCTGACAAGGAAGGAGAAAATGTTCCCACACCATCCTTCAGCAACATCTCAAGGCTGAGGCTGCTACTAAGAACTGCAACTAGTGCTGATCTCCAGGATTTTGCTCCACTTAGCTTGATTCTGTCCAGCTGCAATGCTATAAGTATAACAAATCCCCACATAAATCCAGGTTTCAAGGTGCTGACAATCACAGCCTTGATTTTCAGTTCATCCTTTTCCAAAAAAGAAAAACAAATTCCGTCAAATAATCTACCTCTTTTTGCCTCATACAGTAGCTAGCTAGCTAGCTCTTTGGCTCCTACTACAATTCATGAAAATGGTTATCTGCAAAATGTCTTTTCATTTCAAAGGAAATGCAATCTGACAGTCACTACTCCACTTACCTGTTTCTTTTCCTAGTTTGAATTCTGAATAATCTGCATTAACTAGTTTCAAGCATAAAACAGGGCTATGTTATTTTAGGGTCCCACTGATCTTATTATGGCAGACTAAAAAAGTGGGGTGGGGTTACATGCATGTATGCATTCACACACAAAAATTACTTCCCCCTGAAACTATTAATAATATTCAGAAGGTGCTGGTTTAGATCTGATGCTTTCATGCCCTTGCCACTCATATTCAACTGAATTGTAATGATGCCCCCCCCCTTAACTGTTTGTCAAGGACCTGCCCTCAAAATAAATTTTATTGTGTCAGCTAAAGTAGGTTACACTCAAGCTAATGTGTTCCAGCAGGAAACCAGTGTTTTTCATTTTATACTTGAGGATACTTCTTACATTTTGCAGTTACACAGAGGTGCCATCATTGGAGGTTGGCAAACCAATTCTGCCCATTACAGGACCAATCTCATGCTCTCTGGTCATTGGGTTGTTCCTCTGCAACCAATTTTGTTGTGCCTTTTACAGGGACTTGACACCTCAGCTGTGCGTGTGTGTGGTTTGGTGTGTATGGTTTAGTCACATAACAGTATCAATCTCATGGAAACTCCAAATTTCAGTTACAAGATTGAAATACTCATTGAGGAAATAAAAACAAATTTCACAAAACATATACGCATACATATTTGCTTTGAAGCCTGCCCAAACTATTAAAATTACTTGGGCTCTTTGACTTTGGTGCAGTCCACATTCTTTTGGCTGTTCCTACCATCTTTCTCCTCTTTATAAAGACCTGGAAAGACCAAAAGCAAGAGGAGAGCCAAGAGTTCTGGGAGTTTGAGATAGAGTAGGCTATTCCAATTTAATAAAGAATCACTCTTTCCCTTGGCCTTGTGGATGTCCTGATCTGGTCTTCACATAGATGGTGATGGTTTACCACACATTTTGTACTCAAACAAATCAATTTCTCAATGACTGCTCTCTTAATAACTCCCCATCTTTTCCTTTCCTCAATACTGGCTTTGTCAGCAACTACCAAAGGCCACATAGAAATGTTTCATATACTATGTCAAGAAGCATATTGACTTTAAGTTGTCAAATCAAATGAACAAAACCCCCAAAACACCAGGAGATTGATTAGTAATTCCTTTTTTTTCCCCAGCCAGTATGGGGGAAGAGGCATTCTACCCACTGCTGCCCCAACCTCCCCCCCCCCACTAGTTGCAGGCAACAATGGCAATTAACCTATTGCAAAGGCAGGGATACCAGGAGAATGCATTTCATACCAGTATACTTTTCTTCAACTTAAGGAGGGAAGGAAAACATACAACTATTGATGAGAAGAGCATGAAAAGACAGAGATGGAGGTATGTGTGCATGTACAGAATATGTGTGTATGTGTGTTCATTCATTCATATTCCTCTTTTACAGTAACAGGAGGGGAAGCAACCTTGTCCCTAGGATTAGATATTCTATTTCATGGATTCCCCAACGATGTGAGCAGCAGATAGCAGAGAAGCCATTCAGGCTTTTCAAAGCACTCAATCCGTGAAAGGGGAGGGGGCGGCACGGACAGACAGTTGTGTTATGTTCTTTCCATTCTCTTATTAAGAACTGTAGTTGACTGCAGAGAAAAAATGGCTGGAGTCAAACACTGCTTGAAAACATAAGCACCCACCCATGTTAGGGTGATTCACCAAGGCATACCACAAACACTTACAAATTTAGTAGCAACATTCTGGAGGGTACACTGAACATTTTAAAAAGCCATTTCATCACTATTTTAAAAGACTTTAACTACGATAGATTAAATTAGCCTCAATTTGTTTCCGAGGTAATTGCAACTAGAAGCTTTATTTTTAAATTTCACCATATTGTTAAATACAGCATTGGAGCAGGGGATAATTTAAATAAAAAAAATGGCATCTATCTTTGATATTGATGCTTTTGTTTTAGAGAAGCTGCAAAGTACATTAAACTTTTCCACAGCAGCCTTAATTGTATCCTTATGAGTCCATAATATGTGGTACTGGATATTTTTAATGCAAAGATTAAAGTCTCTAAAACTTGGTATATATTCAAAAGGATACTAGTATCACTCTCTCACACAAACACACTTTTAGCAAAGCTTTCTGTTGCTGAACATTTGAATATCACAGTCTAAGGTTACATTCAAGAACTGATGCTTTCCTCTCCATATGAAAGCTCATTTTGAAAGTAATAGCCTTGCAGTAGTGACTAGAGTGAGGTGACCATTATCTTATTTGGGTACCAATAGATATTTGTGCCATGCCAGTAGTGGAACATCTCTTTCTCCAATTAAAACTGTGTGTTTATAAGTTCATGGAGGGGAAGTATAGTGGGGGGACGGGACACACACAAAAAAAGCAGTGTTCAAATGCAATCTATGTTTGTAAGCTTTAATCCAGTTTTGTCTCTTGTCCTCTTTTCCCCCATTTTGAAAGTTCCCTTCTTCCTGCAATCAAGCAAATAGCTAAAACCCCTAAGGCCAGATCTTGAAAATATGGTTATTCCTACAATGTATGAATACTACTTTTATACATAGATCATCACTATTTTGCTTGTTAAGCCTTTGTACTTATAAAATGTTATCAATAGGTTTTGGCAATATTAACTTTTACTTTTAAAAAATCTCCAGGCTGAGAATGTGGGCCTTGTGTTGTTAATTACAGGAGGCACAGTAGACTCCCATGTGGTGGTATGATCCGGAGTGACCTTTGAATAAGGGAATTATATAGAAAGCTCTCCATGGTTAAAAGCAGAGGGGGGGGATGTTGCTGTGAGAAGAACAAGCAGTTGATTAGCCTTTCAAGCACCATTCTATAATTGGTTCATAAATTTCCCTCAAGTGTGAAATGAAATGGGGTCAAAATAGACTATGTTTTAAAATATGTCATCATTCTCTTATTGGCAAATATTTTTCCAACCTTTCAGAGAGAATGCCTGCATCATCCTCACATTTATTGCTTTCAATTCCATGTACAACCAGGATCTCTCTCAAAAATAACAACACACACTGAATCCAGATCTCTGCAACAAGTCAGCTAATCAAAAGTGACATGGTTACATAGGCAAACCAGGATGTTCAAGTCACTGTGATAAACCACACTGTCCTTTTCTGTCCTTGCTTAATTTCTTGTTTTGTGAGCAAGGACCAAAGCTAGTTTAAGACTATAGCATCAGAGTTAAAAGGAATGCTAGATCTAACTTCCCTTTAGTTTATTTACATATTTCTGCAAAACTTGAAAAGTTGGCATTAATACTGTCAAGTGGATAGAAGGCAAAGGAAAGAGGAAATAAAAACAGGAAAATGCAATTATCAATTTAAAAATAATAATGGAAAAACCCATTAAATAACTATGGGTTTTTATTTTTAAAAAATACTTAAATATACCAGCCTTTATGAAAAAAAAATATATTCATTAATTTTCTTTGCCCTTCTGCATTAATAACCAATAACAATGGGTTTATGGATTTACCAAATTATTTTGGAATCAAAAGAGAAAAATATGTTAATTGAAATATAAGATCTGCATTAATAAACTGTTACAAAGACCATTTAAAATGTTACGGAAGCTCAGGCTTTTTTTAAAAAAAAGATCACATTCTCAATCACCATTTATAAATGGAAATGCTAGCAATTTTTAAGAGAAACAAGGTGATTATTAACATCAAGAGTACTGAGTATTTTAGAAAAAAATAGAAAAAAAACGGAAAAACTCTTTGCATAGCCTAGCTCTACCAATTTAAGTATTATGGTAATTGGAAACAGCCTAAAAATCATGCAAGAATCAAATCATCGTAGATAAGAAAAAAAACTACACAAATATGATACCATTAGAAGCTTTCAGCCACATTGTAACTGCAATTCTAACAAAAACATGTGGTTTATATTTTAGCCATTATAGCTCTTCAAGGAAAGTTCTTGCTTCATATTAACTTGAGGGGCATATCAATTGCCATTACATTTTAAACATAAAACTCCTGCCGCATAAAAGTTGTAACAACTTTGACTACAAAGGCAAAATGTAAATTTACACTGCAGACCACAAGAAATCAGGCCAGCCTTCTTCAACCTGATGGCTCTAAAAATGTTGGGTGAGAATTCCCAGATGGTAACATAGGTAGTCAGGCATGCTAGATGGGAATTCAGAGAGTTGTAGTTGCAACAGAGCTAGACAACAAGCTAGAGTTTAACATCCATGGCTAGCCTAAAACACAGAATCAAGGAATGGGAGGTTATAGTTCATTAGGTCTCCATGTGAGAGAGGAGAGAAGGCAGACTTAGTTCCACTGAGAATTAAAAAGCATGCTCAGTAATCAGGTTCAAGAACCTAGAAAGAACTGCTAAAAGCACCCATCACATTCCTGGTTCTTTCAGCGTCATGCTAACACTACCGATAGTACTCGACTTACAGCCATTTGTTCAGTGACCATTTGAAGTTACGGTACTGAAAAAAGTGTTTTATGATCATTTTTCACGCTTCTAACTGTTGTAGTACCCCCCTAGTTACATGATCAAATTTCAGATGGTTGGCAACTGGCTCATATTTATGACGGTTGCAGTATCCCAGGGTAATGGTGATCTTCTGACAAGCAAAGTCAATTGGGAAGCCAGACTACGCTATTAACTTAACAATTGTAGTGATTCACTTAATAACTAGCAAGAAAAAATGTAAAATTGAGCAAAACTCACTTAACTGTCTTGTTAACGTTAACTGTCTTAACAACAAAAATCATGATCCCAAGTTGAAGACTACCTGCATTAACTCTTATCTGGTAATTCAAGGTTTTAGGAAGGGAAGTTAGAAGAGCAAAGAGAAATGAGGCCTGTTCTTTGCTATCCATTTTCTTACACTGCAGCAGCTACCTTCCAAACTGTAAACCTCTATGGTTAGATGCCAGAAAATTAAATGTTAGATACTAAGATGTTAATCACATTTACCAAATGGTAGATTCCAAAAATATCCTTTTGTCTTTCTTTATAATTTCACAGCAAGAGAAAATCTCAAGAATTCATAGCTCAAGAGTTCAACTTTCGAGTTCGGAGGACTAGAGAGGAAATTGAGGGAACAACGGTGTGAGGAGAGTAAAGTTTAACATTGGGCATCTCAAAGCAACTGATAACAATAAAGAAATGGAAACAGATAAGATTTTTTTAAAAAAATCAAAGTGGGAGTAGGACAAACAAAACAAGAAGAGAGAGAAAAAGCTGATCCCTTTATTATTACTGAATATAAAGCTATATATATATATGAAAAATGGAAGAAACAAAGACCAAAGAGAGATAAATACAATATTTTACAGGAGTAGTGGGAAGGAGATACTTTACAATCACTCAAAATCTTCCCTTTTGGGCAAAGAAAGTTGAGTAAAACACAAGGATTAACACAAATAAGAATCATACCAGGGTCTGAGAATAATGTTATAAATTATTCCATAATCCAGACTGGTGACACTCAAAGAACATTATGCACAGGTATAGTTAAATGAATTTGAAAACATATTTTAGGGAACAATCCTGACTTTCAGTGTAAGTTCCTGAAACATCTTATTCTAAATATTTTACATCTGAAAACAAAAAAAATACCAGGGGAACTCTCTGCTTCAACACTGAGTTTTTTGCACCATTTTGTTCTTTTTTCATCTGCATTTTAATATAAAACTTAGTTCATCTAATAATGACAAAATGAAAGCTCTTCTAAAGCCTTATTTCAAAATTGCATAGCATTACTAAGAAGTCCAAACATAATAAAGCACAGGAGAGAATCCTAAATTCAAAGCATAAATATAGGGAGTCTTGAAAGATATTTCATATGCTTTGTCTTCAAAGAGTTAAAGAACCTAATTTCACCAGAGATAGTGGATTTGAGTGTATGGGTTTTCAGCTGGAGGCACTATTTGCTGACCTTGTGGGAGCATGAAGATTAATAAGGTTGGGCCTACTACTTGAATGGGAAGCCACCATGCATTTCCAGGGCTGCTGACCAGAAAGAGAATTTAAAAAGAGATTTTGAAAGGAGACAAGAGCAAGCACTACAGTACTATTGCCAAGAAAACTGTATGGATGTATCCACAACATTAACATGACTTGAGGGGAGATGTCTTTATTATATTTTGTTACATCACTATACAACTGACTGTAGTTAACCATTTCAATAAAATTGATTATGGAATTCTAATGGCAATCTTTCAAACAAATTATGTAAATATAACATCAAAAATAAATTCTAGGGAAAGAGTAAAGTATTTATGATACTTTGAAGATTAAGACATTTATTAGGAATGTTTTTAAGAATTGCAGTACTGAAGTATGAAATATATCACTGAATAGTGATCCAGTATATATAGTCATTTTAATCAAAATACTAATGAACAATCTTGTTTGGGGCAGCAAGCTGAAATGTAGGTTGAAAAAGCTCAATGACAACAGGTAGTCTTCATTGAGTGACCACAAGTAAGACTGACAACTCAGTCCCAAAAGCAGAGAGGTTGGAAACTACATCTTACTTCAGCTCTTCTTTGCTTTACAAATGCAAGGCTTGTCATAAAGTTACTTTTTCATTACTGTAACTGTGAATGGACAATGAATTAGGACTACTGCTATATAAAACAAAGCATATTTAACTATAAACTCTTTGTTTTCAACTAGCTAATATTCCCTATTCTCCCTGAAGTGGAACAATTTAACAACTTTATTTTAGGAGAAATAACTGAAAATAGCAAATTTAAAGATCAACCACAATTTACTTTGATTCAGTAGGTGATTATTAACATCAAGAACATTGAGAATTTTAGACACACACACACACCCAAAAAAAAAACAGGAGCAAAAGCATTCGGTGTCTTAATAGCCAAGCTCTAAGGAAAGTTGACATCACAAATTCTACGTAGAATAACAATATTGTATAGGAATTCATTGGCTGAAGCAGAACACTGCCAATTCCAGTTCTGAGGAAAATCATCTTGTTCCTTTCTGCTGAAAAAACCTATGTATTTCAGTAAATTTTGCTTTAAAGTTACTATTGCGCCAAACATCTACTTAACCTAGGCAACCTTAGAAAGTTTTCCAGAAAATCCATTAGGTCTTGCCTCACATACCCTGCAGAGGTCAAGAGTATAAAATGCAGATGAGTCATACATGTAGTTCTTCTGAATATACTGTCCATTTTTTAAAGCCTCCCCAAATAAAATCCCAGAATTACAATGTGCATTAGGCTACCAAACCAATTGAGCAAATTTCATATTGTGTTAACTGCTGTTCAAATCTACTAAAATTGAACGCAAAAATAATTCTTTCCCTAAATACAATATTAATCCTTTAGCTGTAATACATTAAACTAAACATTGTAAGCCAATTTGTGTTCCATATTCTAGTAAGGTGATCAAGCTTTACACTCATTAGTCCTGTTCCAAAATTGAATTATTCTTGCTTTTCATATTGCTCCCACAGAGACCAGAGGCATTTGGCTCCACAGAGACAAAGAGCCCTTATGAGGGCATTACTGAAAGTATATTACTTAATTAAAGAGGATTAGGGATCTATGAATAGCCTTGTTTGTTAGACAGAACAGCTTAGAGTTTATTTGCTCAGACTATTAATGACTTTTTATTTTTATTTATTTAAAAAAAACACCTTGTTTTCCTAAAGAAGCAGATTTTAGCAATATTACTTTATGGTTTCAGCTGTATCCTTATAAGGCAAAAGAATGTTTATCAAGCAACTGATGTTAAAAGGAAAAAGTCCAAGTTTGTAATCTGAGGACTACTGAGGTTACAAAATACAGTAGAGTAAAATGGTCAGCTGTATCTACTACCAGTTTTTAAATGCTGACATTTCCCCACCTCATTTAGCAGCCTACATTAATGTTTTAATCCTGTGGTTTCAAAATATGCTGTCTCTAGGGAACCCTTTCCACACTGACTCATCTGCTGAGGAATCTCTCCACAATAAAAAAAAATTGCTGAGGCATGTTGTTATTTTATATAGATATGCACCAGCTGCGCATCAACTTGTACTGTGTTATATTAGGGATACAGGAGAAGGGATCTTGCAGTCTAATCTAGAGGACACCCAAAGGGGGAATGTTGTGCAATCCAGAGAGAATTCTAAGATCTACAAAATTCCACAAGCTGCATAATACAGAGTAATATCAAACAGCTGTCAAACCACCTTTTGGAGATTACTTCTGCCATTACTGATCCTTATAAGTATCTGTCTTTATACAGCAGGCTAAGACGCTTATTTGTTGATGTACCACGTGAGAAACCTAGGTATGTAAGACAAATAGTGAAATGTTCTTTCTACGTATCTTAGTTATGTTCTCTCTTAATTTTTAGTTGAAATTAACTTCTTTCTGGATTGGTTAGAAACTTTTAAAAGGTATAAAATCAAGCCAGAAATAAACTAAGGGCTATGAACAAACCACATGGGCACATCATTATTACACATCATATTCACCGTTGTTGCAAAGTGGTCCCTATTGTACTAAGCCAAAAGTAAAGCAAATCAGCTTAACTGACTACAGTATGAGCCCTAAGGAATCCATAGGTACCTTTCCATTTTTTCCCTTTAGTTGTAGATTTGAAGCCTAATAATGCATTTTAAACCTTTAAAAATGCTTATTTCTATTTTCTTTGAAAGTACTCAGAACACCCAGGGAATGATTTTGGCTGCTGTTAACATACTTTTGTTGACTGTCATCATCTATTCATGATCTTAGCAACAGTCATCCTTCCAGATGATTTTCCTTTTCTTCTTATCTCACAAAATACTAGCACATCAGAAGCAATGCCAGCCTTCAGAGGTGGCTTCAAAATATCAGAACATTAAACAATGTTTAAAGCCAAAGGTCAGCGAGGGTTCTATTCTCTTTCCACCTGTTGCCGATGTCAGTGTTTCTCACACTTGTCAACTTTAAGATGAGTGGAGCTCAACTCCCAAATTCCCCAGCCAGGATACTGGGATCTAGGTAACGCCCTAAGTAATGAAAAAGGGAGCAACAGAGGCTATGTGAATTATTGACGATTATGTGCCATTAAATAGGCTTCAATTCTTAGTGACTACAGAGTTACACCTTCTTCTCCACAACAATTTCTCCCCAACCTAGCCCTTCAAGTCTTCCAATGGTGTACCCATTGCCAATATAATCAAGTCCATCCACCTTGTTGCTGGATGTCCTCATCTTCTCCTTCCTTCTCCTTTCCTCAGAATTACAAACTTCTCTGAAGTCTCCAAATATCACCAAGGGAACATAGGTGAAAGTTTCCAGTCCAGTTTTCTGCTCAACATCTTCTATAGCCAAAATAATCTGCCAACACACAACACACAAGACTTGCAGCCTGTGAGTCCAATGGAAAGGATTATCTTTAATGCCACATATATTTTCCTCGCATCCTTACGTTGGAGGAATATATAACAATATAAAAAGTACTACCGCTTTAGTGCACCCTCAGCAACCAAACAGAGCAGTGTTTCTATCCTTATGGAGGGGTATTATTATTTATAGATAGTCCTCAAGTTACAGCCACTGTCCAGTGAGCAAAGTGGGCAATTTGGGTGCTTGGCAAGCAGCTCAGATTTACATTAATTGTAGTCTCTCTTGGTCACGCAATTGCCATTTCTGACCATACCTGCTGGCTTCCCACAAGCACAGTCAATGGAGACGCCAACAAGGAAGTTGGAAGTCATTCTCAAGGAGGCCTGCTACAGAGTAGGAGTTCCCTCGGGGTGGGGGGGAGGCTGATATGTATTCCACAGTGCCCACTCGTGCTTTGTAGTATCTGTCCATAGCACCTCTCCACCCCTCGTGCACTATCACCACCCATGCTCTTTGTCTGGAATCCTCATCTAATAACCTGTGTGGTCCTGGGGTTATGACAGCAACCAGGACTGCTGCCCTGCAAACACATTGTTTAGCAACAGAGATGCTGTTCAAAATTTCCATGATAACATACAACAACCTGATCTTTACTGAGGTAAGAAAGCTGACATTCAGGGAATGGACCAAGAGTGTACTTGGAAGAAGGTGACCTGCATTTCTAGACATCTCTTCTTTTGCAACGGGACTGGAAAAATGAAGACTTCCTCATCCCTGGAATGGCTGTTGCTGGAAGAGATGCTTTTCATCATCTTCTAGGAGCTGAAATTGTGTGTGTGTGTGTGTGTGTGTGTGTGTGTGTTTTCAAAACTTGGGAATATTATCATTTGGAACTCCTGGAAGGGATCAATATTCTCCTCTTTGAGAAATGCTACAATGAAATGAAACTCACACGTACAATTGGATGAAGGGGGCTGCCATACAAGTCTTCTAGAGCCTCTTAAGGAATCAATCCTTTTTAGGTTTATTTGATTTAGCCATGGGGACAATAAGCTGCTGAAAGATCTATGTTTACTCTTCTGCAAGATCAATACGTCCATGTTGACCACACACACACACACAAAGCCTGCACAAGCAAAGTCCGGTCTCTCTTGGAGTCACAGCCAAAGCAACCATGAAGACATAATATCTACCGTTGATTAGGGAGAAAGGCTGGCCAACTGCAACCAAATAAATCAAAGATTCTGACCATGTTAGCCCAAAGGTCATCTTCTATGTCCCCTGGATTGTATGCTTGGAAAGTTCTTTATTGGAGTAACAGGAAAAAAAATCTGAAAAAATACTTAAAACTAACGCCAGGCTGCTTGGCAGCAGGCTAATGATGTCATTGAAACAATGCTTTAAGACATCGTCCCCAAATGTTAGTGGAATATCTTTGCTATTGCTAGCAGGAAATATAGAAGGGTCCAAAGCTAAAAGGAGACAACTGTGACTCAGTCTAATTAAAACCTGATATAGCATAAACTAAACTCACATAAACACAAACAACTCTTTCAGAATAGCACCTAGGTGTTCTACATGGGCCTCTAGCAAATCTTTACCTGTATAAATTCTTGGTAAGGTATTTTTGCTCAATTGAATACCTCTGCCAGAACTATCTATCATAGGGCACAAGAGCCAGAAGCAATGAGGTAGGTGGACAGTAATAATACACCCAACTTTTTCAAGGCTTGCATTAAGGACTCAAAAGAACAAAGCCAAGGGTGCCACATGTATTTCAGACAAAAGACAAAAGTAATGATTAGTTGGCTACCTGTCATTTTTTCCCCACCACCATTCCTATTACTTAACCTAAAACAGACTTTTAAAAGGGACCTTTAATGATCATTAAACATACCTTTACCCTTTAATTAAAATGCAGTGCAGGTGGCAAATGAATGCATTGCATTAGCCAAAAATAGCAAAACAGCTGGGTCACCTTTGGCAGATTCCTACCCACCACCCTACACAACCTTTCTGAAGCTATTTCCTTTTGAAAGCACCACCTTCATTTAACTACCAAGTTTGAAAGAAAAACTAAACTTTTGTTTCTGGAAAAAGGGGGGCAGCAGGAGGGGGGAGAGAAAGGAGGAAGAAGAATGCAGCTTCCATATGTAACAAGCTAAACTACTTTATGTCATAAAATATCAAAGCATTTTTTAGGATAAGCTTTTCATTAGCAATGTTTAACCACCAGGCTGAAACTCCAAGCATAAAAAATGCTCCTGCGTATTTATATGAATACATTTGTTTATACCGTAGCTGAGTGACTCTCTCAGTCCTAGGAAGCAGGCAATGGTAAACTAATACAGAAAAACCTTGCCAAGAAAACTGGAGGAACTAGTCAGGCAGTTGTCAGAAGTCAAAGCTGCCTCAAAGTTCATGCATGCACACATACGCACGCACGCGCGCGCACACACACACACACACAAAAGTTAGTGAGGATCAAATCATTTGAATCTCACTATTCCATTAGTCAAATATATAAAAAAAGAAACTTTATAAATAAGAAACAATTTAAGAGAAGTAATAAACAGAAGGAAGCCAAAATTGTTCATCAGAAAGACATGATCTAAATTATTTCACTGTACCAGTAAAGCATTCAATTTTACAGGGAAGTCCTTCATTTATCACAATTTGACTTTCTGAGGTACAAAGGCCTCATTTTTAATAGGAAAACCATCTTTGGGAGGCTGTAAGTCTGAGTCAACAAAATTATTCCAATTTGTCTGTTCACACATTTAGAATTCCACAAAAAAGAGAGGGGGGGGCAAACATCCAAGACAGAAAAAGATGACTGGCAGTGAATTATAAATCAAACCAAGCCCAGCAAAAATTGGCCCCTGATGCAATCAAACCATCATCCAAAACCTGTTTTTAAAAAGATTTAAACAGACATGCATTTATAGAATTTCAGAGTCCAAGCCCAGTGTCTGATGGAGAAAGGTGAATTCTTCCCAAACATCCTGTAGCGTGGCTGGGGAAGAGGGGTAAGTGTGCTCTTGATGATAAGACTTTTGAAAGACATTCATATATTCTGGTTAATGCCTGCCTAATACTTACAGAAAGAAAACAGGATAAGCAAGGAAGAATTTCTCAACAAAAAATAGAAATAAGACACATCATTAGACAGGGAAAAGTACCTGTTACTTAAGCTTGTTAACTAAAGTTTGTATCTTGCACAATTTGCCACTACTTCTTCCCTGTCCCTTGGATATATCTGCTTTGTCACATGAATGACATATAGGAATACAGAACCACCTAATCAGGTTTCCATGTAAGCTATTGAACAATTAATAGAGATGACATTCTAAGAAATAATATTGTGGCACAACTCTTATTTAAAAGCGTCTATGAGATAGCTCCGTAAGCCACAAGGCTGCACAAACATTTTTAGGCTCTGAAGAAATTGAGAAATTCTTCATGATGGCTTGGAAACCGCAAGAGGGAAAGGCTGACTGACTTGGTATTTATAAAGCCTTACGGTTCAAACATATTTTTTGTCTGGAGAAATACTGCAGTTTCATAATTGGACCAATGGTGCTTTCTCACTCTTAAGACAAGGGTCTGAGTAGTACCGTATTTATTATAAAGGAAAATCACTCTGCATTTAAGATGACTCCACTACAATGCAATATTAGGACAGGAAAAATGCATCTGTTTCTAATTTTTATATTTTTAGCAAATCTAAGACTGGTCTCCTGAATTTTAAGATTTCTTTTTCTGGAAACAGAATTGTGTTGTCTTTTCTTTCCTTACCTGCTGATTTGCTTCATTCCCTGAACCCAGTTCTAAATCATTCCTCCCCGCCCCCTTTTGGGAGGTAGGGATCTTTCCTAGAAGGAAAGGGGAAATGTTTGTGCTTAGGTATGTTTGTGTAACTTGTGTCTACTTGAATATTCCTCTGTGAAATTGACAAAGCTGGTATATGCAAAGGGTGAATAAATCAACTTTAATCACTAGAAGATGTTATTTTAGAAGCAAATAATTTCAATTGGTTTTAAATCCAATTGAGTTACTTTTTTGTTCTGGCCCTGCCCGTTTTGGAAATGTGGTTTCTGGTTGACATATGTACACTCATGCACACAAGTCTTATGCATACAGAAGGAGAAATCTGCACGATTTATCTGGGCTTAACAAGGGGAAAAAAGTGGGCATGGCATAGGATTTCACCGGGAGCTGAAGACCCTACTCTTCCGACAAGCCTTTCCTGACTGAGGGGTTTTTAAAG
>JANHFL010006346.1:18788-37678 GCA_032468155.1 Oxyrhabdium leporinum | reverse complement strand
GAGCAAAACAAAACTTTTTTGAAAATGCCAACAAGCCTGGAAGATTTCAACAGCACCTTAATATTCCTGCTACTAAGGATTTCAAAAAATAGATGCTAAAATTGCCCCCCTTCCCTAAATTGGTCAGCATTTTTAATTACAATACCAGCTGCTCTAGAACAAATATTCTTCTAGTCTACTAATTTTAATACACAAATGTTACCAGATGTCCTGCCTAGCTGTGAAGACAAATAAAATCTATGCCTTAATTATACTACTCGTCTGAGGAGCTGCCCCAAAGGCCACTGATTTAAATGAAACTTTGAAATAGTTCCCATCTGCCTGTTATACTTCAAATATGAAATCCTGCCTTTTGAGTAAGTTAGCAGCAAAACACTAGCTGATCAAAAAAGAAAATATTGTTCATTTCACATATTTGCAATATTTAACTTTATTTCTGTGTGCCGCCTTTGCAGACAAGTGAAAACATATTTGATTTTTTTAAAATGTTGCCTTTGAAAACTGAATATCTGAGGTTAATGTAAACAGCTATTTTTAATTCTTAAATCAGGAACAAAAAAATGGGGGACAGAGGCACATGTGTAATGATAGAATTAACTATATCTTTAAATATATTAAATTATATTTTTTAAGCCAACATTGCTTGGACAGTATAATACTATATCATTATACCATTAAATTGCCTGAGGTTGCCCTTGGATTGATCCAATATAGCCAAAGCTCTGGAGGCCAATCTTCCCCTAAGCTAAGGAACAAGTATTACTCCTGAGAGGAAACCACAATCAGCTACATTTGTCCCCACCCACTTATCCAAAAGAAGATGCCCCCAAGCTAATGCCAAAATGAATTGCTCAATTCTCACTGGTGGGGCAGAAATCCTATCTAAGCTGACATATAGGTCAGAGCTAGGTAAAAAACCATGACATTGTTGAACCCTGTTTCCTGGTTAAAAATTATCTCCAAAATCTGGCTGAGCTGTGTACATCACAATGCTTTCAGGGCATTAATATTATAATAAATACATTTTACATGTGTGCACAGACACATGGAAAAACAGAAGCAAACTGCCATCTTGGGCAACAGATACTTGGGAAGTGATCATTATTATGACTTACTAGGGTTTTTGCCTATTAAATATCTCAATCTGCATTATAATATAGAACAGACTTGCCCTGTGGTTCCACAAGCATTTGCCTCTCTTACTTTAAAAACCCATTTAAAATAGTTTAGAGCAGTCAAAGGCTTTACATATTACGTGCCATTTCCTATTTTTTAAAAGTTAGAAACACAGAAACCTCTATCTTGATTTAAACACAAACACAAAAGAGAGCCTTGATCTAATTCTCCCAAAGGCAACCTAAGGGAAAAGAGCACATTTTTTATTAGTCCGAAATCAAATAATTTGTCCCATTCTGTTATTCAAGATTCATACAGAAATACACTTCTCTGATATAAAAGCTGAAAATGTTTTACTAATTCCAACTCAAATGTTAACTTCCACCTCAAATTAAAATTTTAATTATCTTGACCCAGAAGTACTACTAAATTTATTGAGACCTAAACAGACATAGAAAATTGAGAAGGCACAACAATCAACATTAAAGTCAAGTATTTATCTTTTTAGTTTAGTATTTATCTTTAATTCCCTTTTGTACAGGTTTTATAAACTTTTATCTTTTTAATACTGTAAACTACCCAAAGTTACCCAGTGGTAAGATGGGTGATCAATAAATTAAATAAATAAATTCCACATATTTCAATAGATTTTAAAATGAAAACTTTAAAGGAATCCGACATCATCAAAAGATGAATAAAGCACTGATTTCAGCAACCTCCATATAGGCTTAGATGTATTTGACCAATTTGAACTGCACCCTGGGATAATAATTTATAGCATCTGGAAGCTTATTTTCCACTTGACAATCTCATACATGTCAAATTTTACCCTTTTCCTTTATAAAGGTTAAGCATTTCAGACAACTGTTATTATTATTATTTTTAAATATAAATTATAGATGTGACCCTACTGAGGAATAGCCCAGGTCTGGCCTTGAGCTCCAGTCATCTCTCTCAGAGGACATCTGGAGAAAGGTCACTTGAGCCTCCTGTTTAGATCTTTCACAGAAAACCTTTCCTCTAAGTGCTTGTGGTCAATGAAATTAGCCTTTTTGGGAAAACTGTTGCTTTGTCCAATCATACATCTATGATATCCTGGGTCTAGCTAGCAAATCTAGGAACTAAACCAACGCTCTTAACAAACCTTGATAGAATCGCAAAGACCCAGTCTGGTTTTTTACCCACCATCTCTGTGTAAACAGGCTTACAAGGGAGTGCACTTTGGGGAAACAAAATCTGATTTTCATCTAATTAGGCACAGGACTGATTCATTAACTATTCCAGGTTGTTTCCTCTTTTTCCTCTACTTTATCAACTACAGTGGACATTTAGGATCCATAGTATCCTTTGGCTATGTTGGCCTGAAATTCTAGCATTATAATGATAAAACATGAGGGAAAGCAAAGCTGAGCTATGCTAACAATTCAAATTGGGTTTCAAAGCCACATTCATTTTCAGAGTTTCTTTTTAGGTAACCTTATGTTTCTAAAGAAATGTATTACAATTTATAGATTTATGACTCTCAGGACTACCATCTCTAAGATTATTTGGGGGCAAAGAGGAAAAAAAAACCACAAGAGTTTAGAAACCCTGTAGCAGTAAGTGTTATTTTTAGTGATTTTCAAAGAAAAAAAAGCTGATAAAATCAGGCAATATACAGCTAAAGACTAAAGGAAATTCTTATCTCACTGCAAGTGCCATGTAAACACTATTTTAAGTAACTTCTGAGGTAATTGTCTACCTGACAGCCATTAAAAAAATAGTTTATGGCGAGTGGGAATCCTAAACTCCTCACAGAATGGAAGCTACTGAAATGGTCATATTCCAGCTCCAAGCTTATTCTCTCTCCCACTTCAAGACACTCTATTTTAAAATTCACACTGTAACAATAACACTATAAAATGATGCCTACAGTATGTGCACGGCATGTTGGAATGGATTCCTCAGCTTAGCCTCATTGCATGTACGTTGGATAAAACAAACACTGACAGCTTTTCTCCATTTGTAAAGGCCCTATAGCAGCTGCGGTGATCCCACCATAGAGCAATGAATTAAGCCTGAAACCAAGCTGGCACAGAAGCCGCCTTTTTTTCTTTCACAATATAGCAAGACTATCATTGTTAAGCTAGGCATTGTTGGAAAATATTGAAAGAAAGGGAGAGGGAGAGGGAGAAAGAACCTCCTAGAAAATTAGCTCCTATAAGCATGCAAATCCACATGCACATACAGACCCACACACACCTGAACTGATTGCAAATTTCACATGTGGATGTTTGGAAATGGAAGGAAAGGCAAATCAAATTATCTCGGTAAATTCATCAACTGCAGAACACTATATTATACACCCCCACTAGAGTTAGGTTTTTATATTCAATTTGTTTTGAGCTCACATTTTGTAAGAAGGCACTTGAAAATAATATACTTTTAATATTATTGGGGGGAGGGCAATCTAATCCAAAGAACAACTCCTTCTAACAGGTCACTCGTGCACTAGACTGTTCTCTGCTTCTGACAAAAATAAAAACCAAGCTGAAAGGAACACAGGAAGAGGATTTTTTTTTCTTTCGGCATGCATGGAAATAAAAGAGCTGACAGTTGGTTTAAAAGCAATCCTGACAAAATGCATTATTTTTTATTTTTTTAAGGGTTTCAGTAATCAAAGTTTCTAGCCAAGCCATCAATATTAGAAGCATTATCTTCTCTGTGCTCTAGTATAGCAAATCTCAAGAAATCCACCTAGTATTGTGTAGAGGTGGAGGAAAATGTATTGGTTCCATGGATTTCTAAGGACATCAATAGGCTTTATGAAGAGGAGCTATAATTAACTGTTTAAAAGAACCCCATGGTACATACTAACACCTGTAAGAAAACCCCAACATATCTGGAAGGAAAGGGATAAACACCTCATCCTTCCTCCCACAGGCCACATCTCAACGGCCAAACATCCCCTCTCATAACTGCTTTTCCTCAGAGGAAGCAGCTGTCCTTTTTTTTTTTGGTTATACACATGTATATTTAATACACAGTGGACTTTTCGGTTTTCCAAGACTGAACTGAGGCTTCAGTGTTCACATTAATAAATCGTGCTTAGACTGCCCAGAAGTACTGCTACAAGATTAAGCATTGTTCAAATCAGTTTTAGTATAGAATGACCAATTAAGAAAACTTTGGTATACTAGCAAAATGTATATATGCCATGATTAATATGTAATCAGTTTGAAAGCATCTAAAGAATCAGCCCAAACAAATTACTCCATGATGAAACTAAATATTCCAAGTCAGACTCATAAAATCTAAATAGGCTGGTTCCTAAAAAAAATCAAGCCAAAGTTCAACTAATTCCTATACAGGTAGCAAAGCAGATCTTCTGTTTTAGGTTGATACTTTTATTGTTAGTCAGGCATTGAGTCTATCAGCAGTGCCCTTCTGATCCCATTCTTTCTTCCAAACTAATAATCTATACGACAACTTAGAGGCCAAAGACCAGAAGGAACATTACTAAACACTTTCACATACCTCTGATATATTGCATTTGTTGGGGTATTAAACCAGAAGCAATTCTGGAAGCCAGTTGTCAGCTGTAAACCAGAGTTTGCTTATTTATTTGACCATATTAGCTCTTTATAAGAGAGAGATCTCTTTCATTTTCTCTCTGTGCGACTCATATTAAAGGTATCTGTTGAAAATGGGGATTCAGTGCATAATAATTTCTAATTGCTTCATATGCTCAGATGGTCTTAGTATTTTTCAGTTACGATGCACATTAAATTCACACTTGATACAAATGAATATTTGAATAACTCAATATGAATTTTTCTCAAGCAAGGAAAATATCCTGAGAGAGCAATCCTATCTCTATATGTCCAAAAGCAACTCTCATTTTGTTCATTGGGTTCTATTTTCTGAAAAAACATTACTGAAAAAATGTACTAAATTATTCCCTAAGATGGGAGATAGCTCTGTATCCCTATCAATGTAACAAAACCCCTTTATGACTCTCTCTTTCATGCAAGTGTGTGTCGAGAGATGTGTTATATGTATAAAACTAGCCATGGGATCTGTAAATGTATTTATGTTCAGGCTAATGGGCCTATTTGCAATCCTGAAAGCATAATATTGGTATTCTCACAAATGGATGCCACCGTTGAGAACAGGCAATCACAAAATAACATTAGAAAGGAATCTGGTTGATCCCCATCACCTCCTCTAACCTCTCAGGATCCTCTTTATTGTCTCAGCTTCTGTTGTCTGTGATCACAATTCGAAACAAAATATTGGACAGCAGCCACCAACTATTTTTACTTCCCCAAAATGCCTTGGGGATCTCTGGCACCAAGAGGCACTCCTGGAAATGCAGGTTATGCTTTAGGGCAATATCTGCTGTGCAGCATGTAACTTCCTGCTTTTTTTTTTTAAATTAAAACATCGAATAATAGAAATAAAAGCATGTAAGGGGGGGAGCTGAGCTTGCACAAGGGAAATACTATTGACTACTGGTCACTACAGGTCCCCTGCTGGGCCTCCCCTAGCCTGAAGAAAAAGCTTGGGTCAGCATGTGTGCATAAATAAAAGGTTATTTTATTAATAATGCTAGCAGATTGCTCCCCAAAGGTATGTCATTGTTCAGCAAGGTTTTTCTTTTTTGAGACTGGGGTGGGGTAGGTGCAGAGAGGACAAGAAAGAACTGTACTAGGGGAAGCCTGTGGCAGATGGAAGGAAGTTTAACCCCACATCTAAGAAAACTTTGTAATTTGCATCTACTTTTAAGTAACCAATAAATTATGGATTGTGGTCAGGATACACAACAGAACTCTTTAAAAAACTTAAAATATCTGTCCTATTAATTTTTGCTCTATAAATATTTGTCTTAGGTGTTCCATTAGTGTTTTTATCTCAGAAATAATTTGGTTTCCCTAAACTAGTCTCAATGTCCTCCAGATATGCTAGACATCAAAATAGCTAATATTGGCTGGAGGAGAAGGAAAATGTATTTCAACACATCTGAAAAGCAGCAAGCTAGACACGGCTCTCTCAAAGGATAATGGGATAAAAATCACTCACTACAGTATCAACCCTGTTGAGTGTTCCAATCAATATATATATATATATATAAAAGATGCTTTAGATGAACACACCAACATTTTCATTTAGTCCTTCCTATATCCATCTAGACATTTTGACCTATAAATCCAAATACCTCCAGATAGCATGGCTAGTGGTCTATAAATGAAAACATCTGGAGGAATTTATATTGACGTAGTCAGGAGTGATGTAGACCAGTGCAAACAATATCCCGTTTAATATTTTTTGGGACACTCTCAAGCATATGATAGTCAGCTCATTCAATTAGACACCCCAAAGTATGTATTTCTCTGATCTCACTGTATGCTTGATACTAGATTATGAATCATACAATAGCATATCTGTTAGGGCTTAATATGAAACATGAATGAAACTATTATAGTTTAGAGCCATGATTTAATGTTATATCTTTATACAACCAATAGTTTATTCAATTTCATGGTTAAGCTACAACATATTGAAGGGACACTTAACCTGTTTGAGATATGAGAACACATCACGGGTGCTCTCATAAAGTAGCCCATGGTAATAAACATTTTGTGAAACTGATTATCTATGAACTTCTGTAGCTCTCCCTTTATCTCTTATTCATCAAATGATTTGAAACAAAGCAGCTGCAATCTACTGCTGCCCTTCATTTTTTAAAAATTTTCTAATAACATTTAGGACCATTGGGAATATAAAGATAGCTTTGAAATAAAAAATATGTTGGAGGCTGACATTCTGTTTTGTATTATGTCATCTTCTCAATTTTTTAAATGTTTTTTAAAAGAATATAGAAAAGTCCAGTATTATATACGGTAGCAACTTCCAGGAGGGAACCTGCAAGCAAATTAGCACATCTGGACACCATACTGGAGATTTTAGGTTTATTGAAATAAACAAATTCAGCCAGAGGATATGTTCACAAATTACATCAAAACTAAAAATAAACTTCATTATAGCTTAACATAGTAATTGTAGTAATCCTCTATTGAATGAGTAAATAAAAAGGGAAAGATCTGAATATCTCCATTGCACCTCCTATAAAAGTAACAATGTAGAGGGGAAGTGTAAAATATTAGAATGCAAGGAGAAATACAGCTAATTACATAATAGGTAAGGAAACACCCAAGCTGGCTTGTATACGAATGAGTCATTTGATATATTATGCACACAGAAAAGGTGTAAGCTGAAATAGTGTCAGATAAGGCAAAGACATCGACTTCTTTTTAAAAACTTCTGAAGCAGCTGAAAAGAAAATATTTCTGCCCCTGCTCAGTTCATTGATAAAAAATAAACAACCTACTGTGCCTTGCCATAACAGTATTATCTTCCTTAGAGGAATACAGGCATGCCAACTATACCAACTTACATATTACAGTATAATAAAGATTACAGAAAAAGTGTTGGGCTGAAGAGTTTAATTAAATATCAGAAAAATACATTTTTGTTCCTTTTTAATAAAGAAATACAGTTGGAGTAGTTTGGACAGTTTGATTTATATTGAATAAAAGGTAAAATATTAAAGTTATTTCAATGTTATTTCATTGTATACTTTCAAAGAATATCAGCTATGAATCCAAATGGTTCTGTATGTCCAAGACAGGCTCCACCTTTTCTTTTTATCAAAAGCCAAGCTGGAGGATTCCTTGAATTTCCGAAACAGCCCTCAGTGTCATCAAGGGCTTTAAAAGTCCCAGAACAAGTATATATCGCTCTTCCAAGAGAAATGCTACAATGATAAAAGTGAGGTTTACACAATCACGTTGTCTTTCAAAAAAATCCATTTGTTTTATTGTGTTTTCTAGTCTCTGAACTCTTTATCAGGACTTCAACCTACATTTGCAAGCAAAGACTTCATCTATGACTCAGATCCTAAGTTACTGACTCTCCTGCTGGTATCACACCGTGTACTAAACTCATCTGCATTTAACCTGTTTCTGCCATTCATTAATCTCTGCGTAAGATGATGAACAAAAGACTATGGTTTATTATTATTGCATTAAACAGGTTCCACAAGACAAAAATAAATCTTGGTTTAAGCCTGTTTTTCTATCCCACAAAGTTCAGCTAACATTACCCATGTAGATGTCCTATTAAGATACCCCGCCTGGTGAGATTCCTCATCACACCAAAGGAAAAGCAAGCTCTCCTTTGTGCTAGAATTTAATCAGGCAACATTTGGCCTTTTACTTGCTATGAGAGTATACCAAAACCTAAAGCAAAATTTGACTTCTTTTTTTTTTTGCCTACCACTAGTGAGAAAACATGCTAGCCAAAAAGATTTTATCCAACACCAGATAATTCATACAGGCTGAAAGTCACTAGCAGGCAAAAAAGGAAGAAGCCCGACGCTTAGTATAATCAGTTGAAACAATAGTCCCTTCTTGCATCATTTGTAAGTAAATTCTACTAATTTCAACACCACATACAGTACTTCAATACTAGAGTCTACTAGGTCTGGACTGTAAAATGACAGATGACCACTCAGAGCTGGAGTCTTCTGGACTTCTTTGATACCAACTAATGTTCACCTGGATTTTTGCAGCACCAGTCCAGAAACCTTATTCACAACACACACTATGATTTACTGCTGTAACCTTGGGGCTACACCGTAAATCATTAAATAAGAACTCGGTCCATATTTCAGTTGTGTTTGCATAATTTCCAGTATCAACATTGCTAAAATATTTGTAAAAGCAAGCTCAGGTGGGCCCTTTCTTCTGGAAGAGTAGGGCAGGCAGAAAGGGCTCCTGAGTGATAATGGAGTTAAATCATCATTTAAATCACAAACTGTAATCTATAATAAATCCTGAGGACAATCCTTAATTCTGTTTTTCTGATATTCCATATATCCATTGTGGAACTGGATGGCACAATAAGCCACAAATATTAAGGAGCCATACATAACAAAAGCTAAAATGTTGCTACACGCATGCTAATGAACTTGAGTTTTTTAGCCTTGAGTGTTGTGAGAACACAGCTTCTGGATCACAAAAGCTATTTTAATGGACTTAGATTTTGGTTTGGCGGCATACCATTATGATTTATAAAACATGGATTATGACTTAATCCAATGTATGACTCCAAACTGTGGTTTCTGCAATAAACCATGTTTATAACAAATCATTAGGCTTCCAAAGAGAAAAATAATTTTCAAATTCTGAAAAATAATCTTCAGACAAAAAATACAATGTACATTCCCTCCTAATTAAGAATTCATATCATTTGCTGTAATTATTAGCCAAACAAAAACATACTTAACAAGTCATGGATCTGTTAAACCATTTTCAAAACAATCAGAATGGATCACTTATCTGAGTCAGATATTTTAGCAAAACATGGCTCAAATTTCCTGATACAAATATCAGCATCCTATTTTTTTTTCATCAACCATAGTTCAACAAAGTTAATTGTCTTGGCACATGCCCCAGGGTTGTTTGCTATTCTTCTTAGCACAAAGCTCATACTTCCAGAGCCAAACTCAATAAATGATGTAACTCAGAACCAAATATATAAAAATATTTATTATAACTGTCAATCTCTTAATAGATTTAAGTTCCAAATTGTCCAACTCTTCCACAAATGTATAACCCTACAAAATAACAGTTCTTAGGCAAAACACATGCACTTAAGTGCATTTAAACCACTCATGAAATCTACAGCTAAACAGAATGCAGTAGATTTTTATTCGATTTTTATTTTTATAACAAGCAGGAATTGCTAGCAAATGCCTACCTTTCTCAAGGCTCCAGACAAAAAATTATGTTTGAAGTTTAAACATGTTTGAACTTCTGATTAGTTAAAAAAACAGAATGGGGAAACACTCTATCTTTGTAAATTAGAAGATGTAAGCTAGGTTTATTTTTAATCAGATGTTTAGATGTTTAAATTTCAGTAAAAACAGTAGAGTTTACTTCCAAATAAGCATGATTAAGTATGAACTGAACATCTCTAAATACATTTTAAAAGCCTACATTATGTTAGAATGCCTGCAAGGTTTATTGAAATTCTATCTATTTTATTTATAGTCAACCTTTAGTGTCAGATCACAGCCTATCCAGTCCTACAATTTGTTTTTCATATACATATGTTAACATACAGGATGCGCATAATAAGAACTAAGGTAATAATAAGCGGAGGAACATGATACTAGAAATGTATAGAAAAATAAAGTTTGGGGGTATTTAAATCTCAGAAATCTAATCTATAGGATCTAAAACGCTTTGGAAGAAAGAAATATTTTCATTTAATACTCAGAAGACCCTGGCTTAAAATCCAGTATATTTGGGAAACATAACCAAAGGCCAATATACTGGGACATAGCATCTTCACCTGCCATCCTGGAAACAGTTCTTGATCTTTGAGAATTTCCAAGGTAGTGAGCCATTTAATAAATCCATTAGTTTGACATGCTTGCAATTTCAACTCTCCATGCAAAAGTAATGATTTTGTCAATGTTAACATCCACAAAGAACAGCACCGTATCAAATTGCCATGCTGCAGGAATACATAGTCAGTGTGGACCACACCATTACTTGATAATAGCTCTTTCCCATCTAGCACCCTTGGAAACTCTAGTTTGGCCATTTGCTGGAACCTCTATGAAGTCAATAAAGATTGAAGCTCTACCCCTCATTCTCTAATTTTCATGTGTCAGCCTCTCTAGGTTGGGATGTCAAACTCACATCATCACGGCGGTATCATGTGACGTATCGGGACTTTTTTTCCCTTTGCTAAACCGGACGTGGCCAACACGTGACGCATCTGGCCCACGGGCCAGGAGTTTGACAGCCCTGGTCTAGGTAGATCAGACCCCGAAATCAATTCCAACACAAGGCTAAAACTACTTTTGTTGAGATTGGCTACAATAACAGAACCTTGTAACTAATTGTGCTGTACCTCCCCCTCCCTCTTATGGCTCGGTGAATTAGGGAAGTATCTTCATGAGCCCGTTATTTGGCCGATCTGTACTTCAGTCCTGTTTGCCTAAGCAACAACTTTTGCATATCTCTATCAAAGACATCTTCCTTACTTTCCACACATCAGGATATATAAAGAGCCATTTTGTTTGCTTTTGCTTGAAGATAAGCAAGCTTTCTTTCCCCGTTATGCAACGCTAATAAACCAGGATGAAATGATTGTAATCTATAGCAATTAAATTTACGATGTGACCTAGCCTACCTCACAGCGTTCATGTTGTGGGAACAGCATCAAAAATGCTTTATGCGTCACATGGATTTCCTACATGGAAAACAGGTTAGGAATATAACAAATAAATAAATGAATGAAACTAAACCAATGAGATAAACAAAATATACATAGACTAGCTTTTAAATTTTAGGTATATAAAATTCTGAACAGCTCTTAACAAAAATTTAGTCAAGTTCTTGGTCAAATTAATGGCTGTCTTTGTCCTACTCACGATGTCACAGTCACAATTTATGGACCTGGCTGTGTGTGGTAATGCTTGCCCTTGCATTATGGATAATTTTCAGATAACTAAAGGCCAGGAACTATTAGCTTTCCCAGAATTTCATAAAGAAATCATGAAACCAAGTTCAACTTTCCTATTTCTAAAGTCTCTTTTGTGGGACTGTACACTAGTTTCTTTATTGGAATCACACTGTATTGCAGAGCTGGTTAAGGAAAAAAAACACCCCAGCATTTTTCACTTCCTTGTAATATTCTCTACCAGAACTGCAAAGGTAGTAAGTTGTTTCTTATCCCTGAGCTGAGAAAAGAGACACTTGAGAATTAAGTCATCTCTGAAAAGTATTTCTCATGCATCTGTGCAACTAAGCTTGCATCAGAGATGCATGAGAAATAGCAGCAATTTCAAAGGCTTCAATTACTCTCCGGAGCAAAGTCACAACTTCACCAGGATGTGATATAAACCAAGGGCCATGTTCTCTTGGGAAAATCAGATATCCCAAACAGAGATGCAGCACCAGCCTAAATGCAATTAGCCCTTCAAGCTTCCCAACAGACAAGAGTGACATGCAGTTGCTGCCAGCACTAACCGGCAGACCCTGACATAAATCCCTATCCATTCCTCACCAGTTGTTTTTTTCCCACCAACAAAGCACCAATGCCACAAGCCATTTCTTATGACACATACAGAAACATACAAAAAGCATGTGATTATTTAGAAGACTAAATGAACTTGTGAACCTTTTCTGAACCTTGCCATTCATAATTCAATTGCTATCCATAAAACTGTGATAGTTATCTGGGGACAAGGTTAGATTAAAAATGATCAGGATGATAGGATTTTCACTCATGAATTTATTGTCCTCTTTGCCATCTTCCACGCTTATTGTTCCTTCAGCAAAATCGGGAGCGGATAGCTATGTTAAACTGAATGGTCAATGTTTATGTAACATTGTCCTTCACAAATAAAAATGTAAAACTCAGTGATTTGGGAATCTTTTTTAGTTCTGGTTCATGAAACATGCTTTCAGAAACTGCCAAACTGCCCCTGGAACACCCTCATTTAAAGGAGGTTCAGCATGGTCCAGAGGAAGAAATGTGGAGTTCCTAAGAACATTGTTTTTTTTCTTAAATCTCTGAATTCTATATAACTCTACTGAGATATAAAAAAGAGATTGGTTGGTTATACTTTAAGTACCATTAGTGGTGCAGAAATTCTTTTTGAGGATTTACAAAACTCTTTGGAGAATATTAAAACTCACCAAATTTTGGATATTTGCTTGAATATACAGTACTGAAAACATAACGGGGAATTATCATAGAATTATGAAAAAGTTTTGATCATATGCAGTTCATGTTTCATATGCAGAAACATAAGCCTTGGACAATTTCATTAGGAAAAAAAAAGTGACTATTACTAATCTTCCCTTTATTAGAGGCTTCCTCTTAGGCATCAATTAAATATTGATTAACTACTGTACTTTTCAAATAATTATTTAGCATATCAAATATGGCTAATATTTAAACTTGTTATTCAATCCATCATAGAGATACGTTTTATGACATGTTCTTGAAAGTATTTGTTTTTTATGTCTATACTCTTTGACTAGTATCGAGCTTAATCCCATTTTATCCTCAATATTATGAAAGAGACTGAGTTAAATGGAGAAAGTATAATTGCTGCAAGACCACTTAATTTTTTTAAAATTTGAATTCAGGCTCTCCTAGCCAAATCATTTAACACGATCCTTAAGAAATGTATGCACCCAACCTTTGATTCACACAGCTTCCAAGAATCCTTAAGGGAAAAAATAATGTAATTATATAAATGTGAATTGCGATAAAGTGAACATGGTTTACACAATTAGCACAGTCTCCCTACCCCACTCCAGATTTTATTCCACAATATATGAAATAAGCTTGACCACATTTAAGCAAATAGCTCAGATGCCAACCCAAAAACCATTCTATTTGGCCAAAGATTAAATGACTGAAGAATATAGCCTAGCTCCCTCAAAAATATATTCCAAAACAACTTAGGGACCACATGATGAACTTTTTAATTAGGGAAAAAATAGTGCAGGCTTTCTGATACTTGAATTTTACTTTAATCAAATTTCCTTCTAGAGGAAGTTTCAGTGGGGGAGGATATTATATGATATTCAAAGATCACATTTGAATAAAGAGATTTTCCCCCAAAATATTATTATTTCAGGTATGCAAAAAAATCCTATTACCAAACACAGGAGCAGCTTACAGCATTGTTTATTAAGATATATAAAACATCACACAAACTCCATGCAACTCTATAGATCAATATAATTCCCAACTATTTAGAACAAGACCACTATTTGTGTTTATGGTAATAACTACAATTTCATTTAAAATGCATACTAACATTAAAAACAGGAATTATGTAATAACTTTCAAAGACGCTGGATGAGTTGTGGCATTCTCCACATAGCTGTGCTTTCCAATTTCTGTATCAGCAGGAAACATGAGTTTTCATTTGATAAAACAACTTAAGTATATTCTAGCATAATCTCACAACATTATTAGTCCCCAACATATCATATTTCCAGTTTCAAACCTATACTTGATATCAACTTCACAGTATAAAGTACAAGCCAGCCAGCAACAAAAAACAATACATTAATTCTACAAACATTATTTTTCCCCATCACTAAATTCTTCCACTGAGAGAGTAACCAGATGACTGCATATGTTCAATTTGCAAACTGGTTACACAAGAATATTATGACATTTTATAGGCAGGGTTGTAATCTACTTTACATATAAATCCAATCAAATGTGGACAATATATTCTCTGAGTACTTCTGACATCAAATTCCTCAGCTATTCCTTCTCGATAGCTTCTTCCAACTGCTCTTAACAAAAACACTTTTCTTTTGACTCAAAACAGAAATTTTCAGGGCAATTGCGGTCTTGTAATTTTGAACAAAATATTAAGCATTTGTGAAAAGATGGAATCCGAACAAAACAGATTACTGAGGGGGAAGGCTTCAATTGAGGCCAAAGCCATGCAAGAAAAAAGAACATAATTAACAGGTGTGGCCATCCTCGGGATCCAAATATACTTCATTAAACTTCAGACAATACATTTTGTATTACAAACTTTTCTTTGTGGCTTCACATGTGACATAACAATCCCATATATTTATCATGCGGCATCAGATCTGTGTCAACTCTTAGCAATTACTACACGAACCTTATTTCTCTAATCAGGATGATCTGTTCTCCTTTTAGCCTATTGAACTATGCCAATCCATCCCAAATGTTCCATTGTGCTACACATAACACACACAAAGAAGTCCACAGTTAAATTGAATGGATCATATAAACCCTACTGCGGGGTGGGAGAGAAGAGAGACAAGCTCATTTTTAAGTACCAGAACACACTTTATATGCAAGGACATGGGGAAATGTGTCGACTATGTTTTTGCAAAACAACTGAGGCATACAGAAAAGCAACCATCTTTCTTCCTTCAGGAAAAAAAAAGTTCCTTTCACGGTGAAGGTGGTGCCTGCAAAGAGGAAGCAGTTCAACCTGAGCAGGTCAGCCAGCCAGCCAGAAGGGCACCACTACTCCCTTGTGGGAAGGCGAGGGCGCCAAGAGGTGGAAGAAAGCCCCAGAGCTATGCAAATACTTGCTACACCTGTCCGCCTAGCTAGAGGCCTAATCGGTACCAGGCTGCACCACCGCTTCCTTTTTCCAAACAGGTAGCCCCAACCCATTTCTCTCTCTCTCTCTCTCTCTCTCACACACACACACAAACTCGCAGCACCCAGTCTCCATGACCCGCCTCAGATTGTGATGTCACAGAAGAGTGGGCGGAGACTTGGAACTTGAGACTAAGATTCCATCGCGGCCAGCCAGGCCCTTCCCTTTGTGACGTCAGAAGATCAACAAAAACTTGGCCCCGACTAAATGGCCTGGAACCAAGGAACTCGCATTGACATTCCGCTTTAACCTGTTGCTGGCGCTGTGTGGAGAATGCATTAAACCACCACACTTAGTTAGTTGCAAAGCGGCAGGAGGGTCCAAAACAGCAGCCATACTTGTGATCGCCAGTCACTGCAATGGCAGAAAGAGGCCACTTCTTCGTATCCCTTCTCGCAACCTGCCTTCCCCCCCCCCTCCCCGCATATTTATTTATTTTCAACTTGACGAACTTGTATGAACACCGAAGATGTCGTTTACTCCTCTGGCAGAGATCTGGAGTCACGCAAGAAGAGTGACACCCCTTCTCATTATTATTATTTTTTTCCTCAGTAAACTGCGTGAGCAGAGTTGCATTGTTCACTCGTGCAGACGTAGAATAGCTTAAGACAGGTTTTTTTGGGAGGGGGGTATGTATGTATGTATGTATATATATATGTATGTATGTATATGTATGTATATATATATATATATATATATATGTATATAACGCTCCAGATTCCCCACCCCCTTTCTGCTTTGTTTCAGTACACGGGAAACATGCGCAGCCAGCATGTTTAATAGATTTTCTACATAAACACTTCTCTTGACAAAATACTTTCAAGTACCGTACTTTGGAATCTCAGTTCCTCTGCAATGCGGTCCTATTTTTAATTCAGAATGTGATGGGAAAAAAAGCTTGAAATTCCCTTTTATTGGGCTGGCCTCTCTTTCTCCCAAATTCATTTTCAAACTGCTAAAAGAGTCCATTATGACTTTATGAAGTGTTTATTGACAACAAAGAGGAAAGGTTTAGAAAATGATCCACCCCCAATTCCTAACACACAAGAGGCCTCACAGAAGAATACAACTTTGTGTCAGTTATAACAGTTTTGTTGAACACCTGCCTATTTTTATTCAATATTTCCAGTCTTTTTTTTTAAATAGGTCTACAGTATATTAGTTTAATCTACTCTGCTGCTACAAACTTGGTTAATTTGCCATCCCAATCAAATCGTACATGGAGCAAAGGACAAACAACAATTTCTGTCTGGTTGTAAGATCATACGTTTTTGATTTTTAATATACCATTTTTACTAATAAAGGTCTCTCTCTAGAAGCACAAAAATCAGTCAAATGCAGAGCCATTTTTGCTACCAACATCATCAATGCTAGCTACCAGGCCTTGCAAGTACATTTCTCGTAACATGATGCCCAACTGGCTTGGTTTCTGCTGCAAACCCAGTAAAGCAAACGATCCATACAGGTTAGAGTTGATAGATTAAACATTAAACTCGCCGAAACTAGACATTAAATTTCAAGTTTAAACCATCGTCGTATAGGTCCGATGCCTCCTCAACGATGTGATTATTTGCATACAAAGTGAAATCTGCTTGAAAAAGCAGTTTAGCTGCATTATCAATAGCAGCCCCCAGCCCCGTGTCTTTCATCTTTTAAAACTCGATTATGACTGTGTAATTTGAGATCAATACATTTATTCACTCGAGGTACCGCAACCCGAATCTGATTTCTAAACCAGCTTTTTTCAAATAAAAGAGCTTTTGAAATTCACTCCCATTCCCAACGAATGGAATAGCCAACATTTCTAGGCATTCTTTAAAGCCATCGTTAACTTGACATTCACGGACATTTCCAGAAACCAAAGAGACAAATGGTACGGTACAACCACTTACATATTTCTTTTGAATTATATTCCTCTTGGGTCTTTCTTTGCTCATTCTGATATCCGGATTCTGATTGCAAATGGGGACAATTGCTTCATGAATTAAAAGCCGCAACCAATTTTGAGGGGGGGGAAATCCTTTTTTGTTTGTTTGTTTCTTGTTTATAGTGGTTTTCTTGTAATCCGATTTTCTTCCCACACAATGCAATTCTCCGTGCAATAAATCCAAAATAGGTTGGGTTGCGAGGTCAAACAGAAGAGGAAAAAAAAAGCCAAATCCAAAGCAAACCACCACAAAAAAAATCACTTTAGAGAAACATTCATAATGGAAATTTTACACCCTATACACAAAAAGACAGCCTTGTTGTCCCCCCTGTCCTCTTTTTCAAGCCACCAAAGCGATCTGTAGGCCTGTAGTGTCCGAGATGTAATTTACATCTTGAAAAAGATAGGGGGGAAAGGATTAAAAGGGGATACTATTTTTTTTTGTAATGTTGGAAGTCACGTTTCAAGTGCTGCAGCAGACAACTCGAGCAGCAGCGAAGGCTGCACACATTGATTGTATGAGTCGCCTCTTCTTCAGTTCCCACACGCACACATATATATATACCGAGACAAACACAAGAGACAACTAATCAGGGCGGCTTTCCAGCAGCAACTTTAAGTGGCCCAATTCCTTAAAAATATTATGTTCTGAAGAGAGACAGGCAGGCGAGCAGACAAACCGGAGGAGGGGGGGGAGGAGGAAAGGGGGTAAAGAAGGACTTAGGGCTTAGCCTCAATTCTTAACGTGATACCAGGCGCAAAAAAAAGAGAAGAAGATCACTCTCGATGCATCTCCGAGGCTACAACCCAAAGGATCACGGTGCAGCTGCAGCTTAAGGAACCCAGGGCAGCCTTAATCTCCTTTCGCCCCGGCACACGCACTCCCGGTGGCTGCCCCAGCCGGAGGCACCAAGTCCAACTCCCGGAGCCCAGCGAGGAATCCTGGCGAAAGAATTGGAGGACAATCCCTGCGTCCACGACACGCTCTGTCGCCAGCTCTTCTCCTTTCTGTGTCTGCAAAGCTCTTTAATTGTCCTCCCTTGCCCTCCCCCCCTTGCCTGGCGAGCAAACGCAGCTTCGTCCGGCTACATCTCCCGCTATCTCTGAGCGCAAAAAAAGGCGAGCGAGCGAGCGGGCTGCCCTGCGACTCAGCCTCGCGTGCAGCAGGCAGGAGAGAAAGAAGCAGCTTCGCGCGGGGCTTGAGAAAAATCGTCCTTGCTCTCTGGGAAAGTTGCAGCCAGCCTTAGACAAAATGGCTTACAATGAAACTACAGATCCCAAGCTGCACAAGGCGCGCAGCTGCACGAGCAGCGCTCTGATTGGACGCCGGGATTGTCCTCGAGGCACCTTTCTTCCACCTGCCCCGCCCCTTGGTGGTGGTGGCGGCGGCGGCGGCGGCGGGGGGGAAGAGGTGGGGGGAATTTGCCATCCTGGGCTTCGGCGGAGGCGGCTTTTTGCGCCAGCCTTGTCAGCGCGTTCGCTCCGCGGTGAGCGTTCGTGGGTTTGCAGCGGCGATGGCTCATCGCTTGCGGGGGGCGGGGGGGGGCGGAAGCGGGAGAGTGCGGGAGAGAGGCGTCGGCCCGAGTTTTGTGCCAATGTTAGCACTTC
>JANHFL010006346.1:0-18688 GCA_032468155.1 Oxyrhabdium leporinum | reverse complement strand
CGGCCCGAGTTTTGTGCCTACCGCTGGTCCTGTGCGATTCAGGAAAACAGGATCCTCTTTTTTTTTTTTTGGGGGGGGGGGGGCGAAGGGGATCGCCAGCAGAGCGGAGCCTCGCGTTGAAGCAAGGCGTTTGCAGGAGATGGGGGTGGACGTTACCTGTGGCTGTGGAAAAGGGCGGGGGTCCTCGTCGGCAAGGGTGAGGGGTTAGAGATCTTTCTAATACCGCTGAATGGTAAGAAACCAAGGACAAAAAATGGGGCCAATGGAAGAGGGTCTCCCGTTTACCCGATTATTATGAGGAGGGAGCAAGGAGGAAGATTCCATCAGTGCTGGGTGCGCTTCCAATTTTAGACGGAACCGTGGTGGGAAATTTGTAATCCGAATATATTATTGACTGGGAACTAAACTCTTCTCCTCCCCCCCCCCTCCTATTCAAGGGCACTTACTCTCAAGTAGGAGCTCCTGGGATCAAGAGTATAATTGGAGCAAGAAGAGAAGCGAGGTTGAAGGAAATGACTTGGGAGAAAGCCGTTTGTAAGAGAAGATCGGGACAGGAAAGGAGCGGCTTTTTCCTTGGAAAAGCGTGGATTCATTAAATTTTGTAACAACAACGGTGGGGTCTATAGAAACATAATTTAGGTACATGGTAAGCTGGGCCGAAAATACTTCTTTGCCGGTTGCTAAGCAGTCCTGCTCTGCTTTCCAGCCAGTGTCACCTCAGGACATTGAGCCTGGTTTGTCGAAAACTTGCTTAACATGTCTCTAAGGTATTTTAAGGTCATTTCCCTCCCCCTGTCCTTTCTCTAATACTGGAGGAAAAAAACGGCTGCACCAGATTACTTTTAGCCTGTATATAGCACCAGCCAGACTGGTGGGAAAGGGCATATTATAATGACGTTACTTACATGTAACTTCTCTTTAGCATTTTCTGTGTTATACTGCCAGATTTAACATGTTGCATAATAGCAGACTCTGATTAAAAATAAACAAATAGTGTTCTTGAAAGCAAAGATATTTTAATACATGCAATGGAATTTAGTGAGGAAATAATTATAGTCTCTTCCTTCCCCCCCTACCCCAACAATGGTAAATTCTATCTTTGTGCACCAGTTAATTTTTATTTATAGGTCATGTTCTGTTAAAGCCTGTGTCCCCACTTCTTTCCCTCCGGTCAATAAAATAAAAGAATTGTTTAAATTTCCCTCGCTGACTTCAATGGGACTTAATATAAGAACATTTTGGAAGAGTTACATCATACCATTCAAACAGTTGCAGCCTGTTAAATATGTAATGAATTTATTTTTAAATAAATCAATCAAGCGTGAGGGAACTGCTGGCCCTACAAATGTTGATGAACTGTAATCTGGCATCTCCAAAGCATTATAGTCAATGGTGACAGATGCTAAGAAGTATAATTCAGATCTCTATCCCTGAAAAAATGTCAAAAACCAAGTATTAAATCTTTCAAGTAAATGAATATAGCCAAGAGAAATAACAGCCCTGGTGAGTATCTCCCATCCTGAAAATCCAAGACATCGGGTGTGTTCAATTCTTCAGAGAACTGATCCTCAAGGATTATACATGGTCTTTCTATATGAAAGTTAACTTATGCTTGAGGGACAGAAAAGCAGCGATACTGATTTTTATACATCATAATCTAAAAGTCATATAAAAACATACATACCTGCTTAAAGTATCCTTATAAATATTAACCAGAATAGAGCTGGAAGGAACCTTGGAGGTCTTCTAGTCCAACCCCCTGCTCAAGCAGGAGACCCTATACCACTTCAGACAAGTGACTGTCCAATTTCTTCTTCAAAACCTCCAGTAATGAAGCATGCACAACTTCTGCAGGCAAGCTGTTTCACTGGTTAATTGTCCTCACTGTTAGTAAGTTTCTCCTTAATTTCAGCTTGCTTCTCTCCTTGATTAGTTTCCATCCATTGTTTCTTGTTCTCATCCATTATTTCTCAATTAGCTGCAAAGGTTACAAAAATAAACCAACCAAGGTCACTGAAAACCCTTTGGGGTAAGATCTTGATTTGGAGTCTATAAAGAAAGAGCCAAGCAAACTTATGTAGGGAAATAATTCCTCGACTTTAGTTGTAGAACAAAGATGGTCTTGCCCTGTATCATTAGACCTCAGACAGGGCAGGCACCAAGTGGGACTTCAAAGGGAGATCTTATCACATGGTTAATTCATAGAAAAACAGGCATTCCTTAAGGCATTAAAGGCCTTGACTAGTTGTGGTTGAGCTTGGATTACTTAAGGATTTTAAGAGCTGTCCATATTGTCAAAAGAAAGGCTCCTTCGATGCTGCTGATTTAACGAACAAATCCATACAACAGTATGATGGTTTATCTTCTTCCAGAATTTTGGTTTTTCTTTTCGTTTCACTTCCAGGCTTAGTTTTCACTCCTCTTATTTCTTGATGGTCGTCAATCCAAATACTAATGATTCTGATCCTTCTTACCTTTTTGAGATGAGCCATGGCCAGCTTGGTGCTGCCACATACAGGTAGTCCTCAACTTACAGCAGTTCGTTTAGTGACCGTTCAAAGTTACAATGGCACTGAAAAATGTTACTTACGACCATTTTTCATACCTACAACCTTTGCAGCATCCCCATGTGATTAAAATTCAGATGACCATTGCAGTGTCCCAGTGGTTACGTGGTTATCTTTTGCAACCTTCAGACAAGCAAAGTCAATGGGGAAACTGGATTCACTTAACAAGCGGGTTAGTAACTGATCAACTTCAGTGATTCACTTAGCAACTGTGGCAAGAAAGGTCATAAAATGAGGCAAAACACTTCAAAATGTCTCACTTAACAACAGAAAATTTGGGCTCAATTGTGGTAAGTCGAGGACCACCTGTAATCACTTTCAATGGACTCGCAACTCAATTGATATAGACTCATAGCAACCATTCAGTCTGCTGTTATGTCATCCGTTTGAGTTTCTGTAGGGCCTTGATGGCAAACCTGTGGCACGTGTGCCAGAGGTGGCATGCAGCACCCTCTCTGTGGGCACACGAGCCATCGCGCCAGTTCGGCTCCGGCGCGCATGTGTGCGCACCTCCCGCCGGCCAGCTGGTCTTCAGGTTTCTGCCGCCCAGGCAGGGGGGTGGGGTGGGGTGCATGTGGAGGGTGGAACACATACGGGGGGACGTGTGTGCATGTGCAGGGGATGGGGTGCATGTGTGGGGGATGCATATGCATTGCATTTTGAGGATGCGCGCACGCACACACGTTTTGAGCACTCGGTGCCGAAAAGGTTAGCCATCACTGATGATGAGGATGTTGTTCTTGAAGGGGCCTGCTCATCCAGTAGTCTGCCAGCAAGTTATGTATGCTGCAAGAATTAATCCCAAATGCAGTTCAGCCAAACTGAAGCCTTGGGCCAATCTTGTCTGGTCACAGAAATGCATTTTATCCAGCCTGGTTAGCACCTGGAAGAGAGACTACCAGGAAATACCAGGAATGTAAACTAAATCGGGAAGGGAAGATCACATCTATACTGTTGCTAAGGAAAATACACATGTAAGCAATTACTTGCTGGGAATCAAATTATAGACAAAGGCTTCTTGATATTTACTCTTAGGTTACTAACTGGGGTTGGTCATTAGGAATTTATCTGCCTCAGAGAGCTGGAGCTGTCAGAAAATCAAAGGAGGTAAAGCTATGGTCACTGTCCTGAAGAAAAGAATAAAATCAATCAAAGAAATTTAAAAAGTGAATTCTTGACCGTACTTAAAGCACGGGTGTCAAACTCGCGGTGTCACGTTGCCGTCACGTGATGTTTCATGATGTTTTTCCCCTTTGTGGAGCTGGGGTGGGTGTGGCCTGCGTGTGCCACATCCGGTCCCCGGGCCGCCAGTTTAACACCCCTGGAAAGAGTTAGCTGAATTCAAATCTTTGCTCTCAGCACCTCCTCCCACTTTTAAAAATTATGGAGGACCTTAAAAAGCTTTTGCTTTTATGGATTATATTAATTGATACCATATTAAAAATGAAAATTAACATATTTGTAGGATATTTATTGAATCATGTGATAGTAACAATATTAAATCCATTAAATATTAGCAGTCTGTAAATAAGATATTTCCTGAAAAAACACTACATTTTTAACAAATAAAAAATAATGAGAAAAGTGGAATTATTTTACATTTTTGTAAATATATTCAATATCTGGCAAATAATTTTGATTTTGTAGACCCCTGAGTGGGTCTTCGGGTCCCCAGACCACATTCTAAGAAACACTGCTCTAAGCTAAAGTACCTCAGAGGCTGTCTCCCAAATGACATGAACAGAGCTTTCTCAGTTTTGGCATCCCAGTCTTTTCCACGAAAACCTATCTGTTTTTGGTCCTTACAAACACCAGGCCAGAACCATTTTATTTTTCCCCAGGATTTTTAATGTTATAAAATTCTTTCACTGCATTTTAATCTGGTCTTTAATCTGGTCTCTGACATAAAGGGTAGACCTTGTCAGTTTCCCCTTGGGTTTTCTTTGCTTTTAATAGGGACTTAATTGCATTTTTTCTGACTTGGCTACCAGAGTGCTACAATACTATAGCAGGGTTATAGTTCTCAGTGTTGTGCAAAATATATCTTGATCCTAATTTTAAAGTCTGAAAGAAACTGGTGCTCGCATTCTGTTTCAAGAATGATCTAATCAGTATTCTAAACATCTCTTGTCCTAATAACCAGACTTGGAAAAACACAGCTCTCTTGTGATCAGCCATCCATATGAAGATTTTAATAAAACAAACAATTTAAGTAAAAGGCCTGATACACTCATTTGAAGCACTTGATATAAGCCAATTAAAGAGCCTAATTGTAGTAGGCCTCAAAAGGTGAGTTAGCAAATTTATTCTAATGAGGAAAATTTAGAAGAGGGACAGGATGCTGCTGGAAAGACAATCCACTCAGTCTTGAAATTTGGCAAATCATCTAATCTAAATAAATAATCTAACTTGATTTATTTATTTTTATTATTCAACATAGCAAAAGGTGTTAAGTGAGCTGACTAGTGTGTCATTCCACAGAGCTGAATCCACTGAGTTCCTGGCACATTGCAATCTACCCTGACAAGATTTTCAAGTTTTAAAAGGTGTTGGAATAGAATTCCTTAATCTTGCAACATGTGGACAGACTCAACCATCCTTTCAACTGGGAAATTTAATATTTTAGATTAGACTAATCCAAAATTGCTAGGGAATCAGCCATTCATAAACACAAAGAGATAAACAGCATTTACATACTTTTTAAAAGACAAAGTTCAAAGCCTAGGAAGAACACATCCAACCCAGGAGCCAACACCCAGTTAAGCAGGGAAGAAAACCAGGTAAAAGATCGGGGAAGAAATAATATCCACCAAGACCGAAGCCATATCTCCACTAAGAATGCAGGAGAAGCTACTACAAGTAGATAGGCAGCAAACCCCACTACCCTTGTACTGATGATGTTACCTAGCATGATAATGAAACATCTGCAAAAAAACAACCAAGCTCAGATAGCACCAAGAACCCAATGCCTTAACTCTGACCTGTATACATTCTCTTCTATTGGAATCTTAGGGTTAATGTTATTGGAATGTTAAATGTTTTAAAGAGAGAGATAAGTGAATTATGAAAATGTTTATAGTAGGTCAAAGCCATTTGGACAGGAAATATTTAACACCTTTGACATTTTAACAAGTTTAAAGACCCAGATTCAGTATACTTAACTGGAATCTTTGTTTCCAGCATGAAAGCTGCCAGAAATCTTTGATTATTGGTAAGTATTGCAGTTATAGTTTGATCCTGAATCATATGAGAAATTATAATATACATTTTAAAATATATGGGGAGATAGTTTACTAGACAAATTGTGTTGGACAAGGGGTTTAAATTTCTAATGGCTGTTTTAAAGATGTTGAGAAATTGTCTGTTGAGTATTATTTACCGAAAATATTAGCTTGGCAGTATATACAATTGAAACATACTAATTAGTATGTTTTAATTAGTAAGCCTAATGCTTGGCAACTGGTTCATGCTTATGACTGTTGCAATGTCCCGGGGTCATGTGATCCCCTTTTGCAAAGTTTTGACAAGCAAAATCAATGAGGAAGCCAGTTTCATTTAACAACCATGTTACTAACTTATCAACTGCAATGGGTCACTTAACAACTGAGGCAAGAAAGATTGTAAAATGGGGCAAAATTCACTTACCAAATGCCTCACCTAGGAACAGACACTTTGGGTTCAATTGTGGTTGTAAGTCTGTATCTGTATAGCAGGTACCTTTCAAATTTTGCTGTGGAGAGCATTTTAGAGGGTGGACACTGTAGAGAGATTGTCTTGTACAGCTTCCAAATGGCCTTCAGCAGCTCTCAATGTACATAGTAGGAGTAAAGCTAATGATTTATCAAAAGATCAAATTATAAAGCCCCACAATATATTGATATTTATTTTCACTCTGGGCAATGTACAGATTAAAAACACACCCAATACAATGAAATGTTGCATTTTATTTGTATATCAGATATGTAGCTTGTATAATGATCACACTAAAGCTGAAGGCCTCAATAACAATCTAGAACAGGGGTGTCAAATTCAAGGTGCTTAGAACTGACCCATGGGGCCACCCTGGAAACAGTAAAGGGCCAGTATGCAGTGCCTCTGCCAGCGAAAACGGAGACCAGGAAGCCCCCCCCCGGCTCTGTTTTCGACCACGATGGCCTCCTGCCACCCTCTGCCAGCAAAAACAGAGTTTGACATCCTTGATCTAGAGCATCCCAAACTATAAGTTGTTCTTTCTGATAGAGTGCAACTCTATTTAGAAGGAGTGGTCCCCAACTCCCCAAATAGAGAACTAATCCCCAAAAGAATGGACTAGCACCAGGTTCTAATCCACGCCTCACACACAGAAACTCTCTGGCTGACTTTAGGCTGGCCACTCTCCACTCAACTTACCTGAAATACTGGTTGTAGGGCAAAACAAAAGGAGAACCAAGTATATCGTCTTAACATCCTGTATGCAATATAGACATCAATCTAATACATAAATAATTAACAAGATCTAAGTTTATTGGCACTCATCCAAACCTGCATGGCATCCCACTCTAGTTCAGAATACACA
This sequence comes from Oxyrhabdium leporinum, assembly GCA_032468155.1. Lineage (NCBI taxonomy): Eukaryota > Metazoa > Chordata > Lepidosauria > Squamata > Cyclocoridae > Oxyrhabdium > Oxyrhabdium leporinum. The sequence continues at coordinate 11,566 of JANHFL010006346.1, read as the reverse complement.
CAGCTTTTATTTAACACATTTAAATAAAATGTTTTATTTTGATTCAGATGTTACGGAGATGTAAAGCCGAGTATCACTTGATATTGAAGACAACCAGTTCCAAAATACCTGACGGCTACCTACAGCGGTTTAATATAGATGTTAAATAGCACTGGAGACAAATTGGTGTCTGGTGGCAATCGACAGCACAGTTGTCAAAGCATATTGGCACTGTCACTCAATGCTACCTTTGGAGATCATCTCTGCAAGTAGAAACATATCCATTGTATTATAATGCCCCATCCCTTACTTAAACAGAGATGGTCCAGGTCAATGTGCTGACAATATTGTAACCTGCTGAAAATAAGGCATGGTCACTTTGAAAGATAACCTGAGACAAAAAAAAAATAAGAGTATTTCTTTTTTTATCTCAGGTAGTCTCTCTAAGTGACTATGCCTGATTCTGTCTAAGACTCAGGCCCAAACCTAACTTGAAAGAAGCCAAAATAAGCAATATCCTCCAAGAATGTATAGCATGATTGCCTTTCCAGGTCTGCATCTCTATTGTGTGGGTTTCCCCAAATGTATGGATAGAAATATTTGTGGCTGCAGCAAACACAATTGGGTATATAAAAAGGGCCTGTGGCTTTTATTTTAGTCTGCAATGTTTTCAGGTAGCAATATTAGATTATAAACATTTGGCCTGCATGCTATTTGTACACAAATATACATTTATATTATATATTTCCTCTAGAGGTTTGTTTTTCAAAAACAGACAGCACTTCAAAAAGGCTATTTAAATATTATTTTCCTTTTTTAAAAAATCGGATTCTGTATGTACTTTGTTTTAGAAATCAGATAATAAAATATTTTCCCTCCCAGCCTGAAGCCCTCCAGATGTTTTGGGGCAAGAACTCCCCGGGCCCCAACCTATTTTCATAGCAGCGGATTGTAAACAATTATTTAAAAGTTTTAAATTTAAGATTTAAAGATTCTGACTTTTTCTCTTCCCATTCTTCAAGCTCTTTGAGATGTCAGCACTAAAAAGATGAATCATTTATTAGTAGGAGGTTTGAAACATGATGAAATCATCAATTGACACTTCAGTGGCTTTTAGTGCTGTTGTTTGCAACACGTCACGAACAGTGTGGGCTTTTTAGTGTTCCACATGGCGCTGATGGTGGGATGTTGCAATTCTGTGGGTGGACTTCTCTTTTTCTTTCCCTCCTGAACTGATGAAATGCTTTATCATCATAGAAAATATGGGAACTTGTCTTTAGGGAGGGCATGACTAGTCCATGACTATTTTTAAATGAATCACAATAATGTCTCCCCGAAATCCCACACATTCCAAATTTGTTGAGGGGGAAAAAAAACCACCCTTGTATTAATCAGTTATAAGCGTCAGAGGAAATAGTGAGGTAGTCCGAAAAATGAGCTGTAATGTAGCTTCTGCCAAAATCAGATTTCTTTTCATAGATCTCATCCAGGCCAGGATTGTTCGACTTTGGAAGCTACAAGATGGCAAATCTTTTCATACTCTTGTGAAATAAACCTGCAAAACTCATCTGAATGAGGAATAAACAATAGCATGGCTGGGACTCTAGCAATTGCCATAATCATCAAGAGGGATCAAAGTCAGCGATAAAGGGTTAGTTGTACTTTGCAGAAAATTCAGAAGTTGAGAGGCAAATGATACAAGCTAAGATAGGCCAGAGTCAGTTCCAGAAATCGTCAGCTGATACAGGAGCAGCCAATAAAATCATACAGAGCTATTTATTTTGGATCATTTGGGTTAACTAGACTGACAAACCCATGCATTTCCTCTATTATAATGGTGATCCATGGCACAGCAGAGGCTGGGCTTTAAATTCTCTGAGCCTGAGAATTGTCCTGCTGTGCCCATACAGTAGATGCTGTGTGATAAAGTCTTGTTGCCAGAATCCTCAGTTTGAGAATCCAGGTTTCTTGTTACTGATTCACTGCTGCAAGGGCTTTTTTTATCTATAGTAGTGATAGCTTGAATGGGCCAACACCAGAGACAGAACTTTAACTTACAAATGTGGGGAGGTTTTGTGCTGAGAGCAGAATTACATGTATTAGCAGTAATGAGTTAAATAGTAGATGATCGTGGGATTTCCATTGATAAAGCAATTGGATGGTTTATTGAACTTACTCTCAGTCATCCAGGTCACAGTTGTCCCAATGGTGCTTTTTCAAAAGGCAGTTGGACTTTCTTTGTTTTCCCTTGAAGATGTTTCGCTTCTCATCCAAGAAGCTTCTTCAGTTCTGTGTATGTTTTCAGAACTGAAGAAGCTTCTTGGATGAGAAGTGAAACGTCTTCAAGGAAAAACAAAGAAATCTAGTTGCCTTTTGAAAAAGCACCTTTCTTCCTTCTCTAGGGCTTTCTACTTTCTTCCTTCTCTAGAGCTTTCTACTTTCTACCTAGTCTTCAAATTCATATGGAATTGTACGAAATTAGCTAAAATTTGTTTGCATAGAGTGAGCAGGACCAGGCAAAATCAGGATTCAGTACCCCATTGTGCTTGTGTTTTTTTTCTTGGAGTTTGACCCACCTCCTTATTTTCTTGATAGCCTGACAATTTCACCATGATGTTCAGGTTTGCTACCTGAACAATCAAGTGCTGGGAAACAGAGGCCACATGTTGATGTGTGAACTAGACAGGGAAACCAGATCTGTCCTATGGAAATTTGGACAATCACAGGATGGCAGCAAAAAGCTGTGTAGCTCTTTGCTACCATCAGCAGGATGCTCAGGAAGAGACATTTTGGGGTCATCCAGATTTTATCAGCCCAGTTCCATAGGATGGTACAACATTCTACAGGCAAAAGAATATTTTAAGGTTTATTAGTGGAATAAAACTAATACAGTTTTTAAAAAATAGAAAATTGTTGGAAAGTAATAATTACTGTGTCAATAACATTACATTACTAGAATTCCACATTTTAAAAGCAATTAGAACATATTGGGAAAGATGCAAAGAAGCATGCCTTGGAGAACATACAAATTACAGAAAGAAGATCAGAAAATAATTTGAAGGATCAGAATCCTTAACCTTTGGGGGGGGGGAAATAATTCAAACAGAAAATATTGGACATTCTTATATATGTGGGCATGTGCATATGAGAGAAAAAGAAAGAGAAAGAAAGTCAAGGAGAGAGAAAGAGAGATCATTTGGTTTATGATTTGATGATGACAGGGAAAGAAGTCCTAAATTACAGGAAGGAAGACCAAGAGGGATTTTCCTACCTTAATCATAAGATTGTTTACACAATGGAACCAGCCATGTCATGAACTTGTGGGATTTCAAGGTTTCATTAAACTGCTTGACAAGGGTTTAAAAATCCATCGTGGCATGCACTAAAGGTATTTCAAAAGAACACATCTTCAATTGCTCTCTGAAGCAAAGTAGCATTTAGCATGGGCAGTATTTGTTGTGGGATGACAGGAAAATGAGATGCAGATAGAATTTCTATCATTCTTTAGCATTGACATTTGGCAACATATTAATACCACCGAGAAGACTAATGCCAGGCTTCCGTACAATATTTAAGGGATTATAAGAACTCATAAAAGGTGATCGGCAGAGGATAGGAGGGCAATCTATGGGCAACAAGTAAAACCCAAATAAATAATATCCATTCTGGATATTCACACTATCATAGTTCTTTTGTTTGTGAAGAAATCACGTACTCTCAGTGCCAAACTATGGCCCTTCCACTGTTTTTAGTGTTTGCTTATAATGAAATACATCACCTTTTCCTTTGCAATCTCAAGGTGGCTAACATATTGATTTTTTTTACTCAAATTTATAGCTTTATGGGTTTTATCCCATTTTAGGATCACAATAGTTATAACAAATTTCAGAAGAAAGAAAATATACTAAAAAAGAAAATACTACATAAACCATTTAAAATACAGTCAGAAATAAAAATAGTTGAAGTTACTGGGTTTGAGGGTTTGTTTTTCTTTTTAGTTAGCTGTTTTCTTTTGTTTCTGGCCATGTCATTTCTGAACAGAGCTTTAATTAATTAGAGACATTTTAATAATAGATTTCTTATGAGTAGTTAAACAGTCTCTCTGTGTTTATGTGTGCATGTGTGAGAAAGAGAGACACCACAAAAGAGAAATCAGGTAAATAAAGACAAATCATGACTTGAACAAGGAACAGGAAAAAAGCAGACTAATTAAAAGAGTGAGACAGTAGAAGTATAGCAGGAATGAAATAAATCAATTAAAGGATCACAAGTTAAAAAGAAGCAGGCAAAAAGAAAGTGCAAGAAGGAAGTCAGTAATTAAAAGACTAGTAGTTAAAGGAAATGGGACTTTATTAAAAAAGATCTAACTTCTGAGTACACCCATATTAAGATATTTCCTACGAAGGTAATGGAAGGAACCATATAGACTGGTGTCTGTTTCCACCCTACCCTACTGATGTTGTTGTACAGCCTCTGTTTGACTATAATATGTTGTTGTTGTTTTTGCAATTGCTTTATTATTATGCAACATCCTTATTGATAATTAATTTGATTCCAATTTTTACCTAGCTAAGCCTAGGTCGCATAAATGCCTTATACAAAATTGGGATCAGACACTGTAAGTTTTACAGAATGAAGAACTTAAGTGTTTGCATCATGCAACTATTAATAAGTTACTTTAAAGATATCAGCTCTTCTAACTGGCAGCAAGTAGGAAATAGAATTGGATAGACCTTGTACAAATACTAGAAAACTTGGCTTTCTGCCTTGGTTTTATTAATAGATCACAAATCTTGGCTCTACACTCTACACTCCAGATTACAGGGTAAGCCGCTGACCTCAAGACCCTGGACTGGGAATGTACTTTCCAGGATTGCATTTGAGCAAGGCTGCACACCATAGTCCCAACCTGAAGCTAATGTTTGTCATGTATTGGACAATAGCTGTGTTATGTGGAATCTTTTCACACTAAATTTCCATCCTCCTCTACACCCTGGAGAATACTGTATAATGTGGTATCTGCAGAACTGTCCAGGATATTCTGGATTATAATAATGCATGATATGTAGGTTTAACGTGCAACATAACTCAGAAATTTTAATTGATGCAGATTACATCTGCCAGAATTGTAACTAGCCAGGTTTGATGCTGGTTCACTTCTGAGTTAGTTCATGATGCTGGTTACTTTAAAACTTCAAATGGCTAGAGGCTCAAATATCTGAAGGTGCACTTCCTCCTGTATTATCTTGCCAATCCTCCAAGATCTTCTCCTCAGTGTTCTGCTATGCATCAGACGTCTGTCATCAGTTTTCAAAATCCCCTAGTAATCCAACAGATGAATCTAAAATCACGCCACTTTGGGGATTAGACGTGATTGTGATTGGTATGAATGGAAAACTCCTTGTGGCCACTGAGATCTCTAGAACTGGACAAAGCAGTCTTCATGCTGTCACAAAGAGCAAAGGGGAAGCACAATCTCCTGAGAAGTAGGCTTTGCGTGGCACGACTCTCAACACTTAATAATTGAAAATGTAATTTACTTATACTGATTGGCACAGTTTCATGCAGCAATTTAATTTGTTATAGGGAAGATGTTTAACAGTTATAATGAAACAATTATAGTCAAAAAAGAAGACTGTCAGTTGTTATTGCCTCCCCTCCCTTTTCTCATAATGCTTGATAAGCCCAGAAGATCCTCTTCTACTGCAGGAACAGGGAACACCTTATATTTGGGCATCTGCTAGGCATGGTTGATCTCATAAGCTGCCTTTCTTCTCCTGGTTATTAGGGCTACTCATATGATTCAGTGGTATTGTATTTTACCTACCCAAAACTTATGTCAAAATCTATCTGGTGGAAACTGCACAAGGGCTACTATTGTCTGCTCACGACTGATCTACTTTTATTAATTACATCAGTCCTAGCAAGTAGTTATAAAGCTACTAAACTAAACATAAAACTCATGGGAAATGTCATTGGAAGTTAGCCAATTGATATAATTAGCTCTTTTCATATTTTTTACGCCAGAAAAATTTCAGGGTGCAAAAGTAGTAATAAGAGTCTCAGTTCATTTGCCAGGACAGCATACTTTTCCAGCTATACATTTTGCTGACTGATGTTGTTCTTGGGTTCATCCATTATCATATGCCTATTTAATTGGATAATCCAGAAAAATAATCAAGTTTGCTTGGCCAGTTCCTAGCAAGTTATTTTATTCTTCTTGGAATAGTTAGTAGCTTGGTTAAGATACAAAACTGAACCAAGAATAAATAAAAAAATAAAAAAATCACAATTGCATGTTCCAACTCATAGATCATGCAGCACTATCGCCAAAGTATGATTTATTGTGTGGTTTACTGTTCTAAACCAACAAATCATACTGCAGCTTAGTGCAGTGTGTAAACTCAGCCGCTATCTTTAGGAACGAAAGAAAGAACTTCATTCTTTTTGTCTATAATAGTAAAAAGTATGCTTTTAAAAAAAAGAGTTCAATTGAAGCCTGTTGTTTTCCATCCAGACTTTCACAGCCTCTAAGCACTATGAAAGAACATTCATAGCATCACTTTGCTCACCTGGAATGGAGATGTACAACTGAGTGTTATCGACACACTAATATCTCATCCCATTGTGATGGATGTTCTCACCTTCATGTAGATGTTAAAAAGGAGTAGAGAGAACCCTGAGCCCTGCGTCACCCTAGAAAGCAGGGGCCATGGGCTAGACCTCTCGCTCCCTATCATTGGACTGGCCTCAGAGGAAAGAGATAAACCAGCACAAGACTGTGCCTCCCATCCCCATTGCCCAGTGCCAACTCTAAAGGATGCCATGGTTGGTGATATTGAAGGCTACGGAGATATCAAGAAGAGCAGGGAAGCTGGGATAGATGCATTACTCCCATCCTCCTCCTCCATCTAAAACTGCAACCAATTCATTGCCATTTCATATTTGGTCATGAAATCTGACTGAAAGGGTCCAGACAATCCATTTCATCCAGGAGCCTCTGGAGCGATGCTTCTTGAGAATTATTGGATACTGGTTAGTTTCCAGAAACAAATATATACAAAACCATTCATCATTACAATTCCTAAGGCTGATAAGCTCTTTTTTGGTGTTCTACTGTGTCTTTTTAAATTGTATTGAATTAGCTTGACATGTTTGCTTCTGTTAGGCACAAGACATTTGTGTGAAAGTTTAATCTTACCTTTGTGCCTTTCTAATTGGTTTATGATACCATACTGCACTAGAATTGCTGAGCCCAGAGAGTGAAAGGTTGGAGGTTTCAAACTTCCTCTTCCAGACTCCCACTAAGTCTACACAACTCTGACAATACCTCTTGCTTTTAAGGTATTCCAACAGCCACCACCAATCTCAATGGGATCACCCTATCTGGCATTTGCTCCCTAACTCCAGGATCTGTAACCCCAGGATCTGTAACAGATCAGGCTCTCATGAACTGTGCTGAATTTTTGATGATAATACAAAAAAATAAATAATTTTTGTTATGCAACCTCCTGGAAACATTGCTTAGCATAGAGGCAGGTAACTAGAGGTTTCAATCATTCTACTTTTTTTAGGGATTTAGATAAATCTCAACACAGAGAAATCAAATAGATTTTTTTTTTTAAAAAAATAACATTTTTGTTAATGTACAGCTCTTTAAGAAATGAATTTGTTCTAGGTAATCCGTGGTTTATTTTGATGGTTTCATTATTAAACAAAATAAAATGTTTTCCATATTATGGAAAATACTGAAAACTGTTGCTTTTATCTTACTAGAATTTAGCAGAATTAGTAGAATTTTATAAAATAATATTTGCCTAGCCAAATTCTTGAGCCAGTGTGCATTACCATTGCATCTAAATTCAGTATAGTGCAAGGTTCTTTTTAAAAAAAATCTATTTCATGTAAACTTTAAAGGTAGCATCTAAGTTATGTCTGAATTAGTTTTTAATTGGTTTACATGTAATGCATCAAAGAATGACAGTACCTTTAAATGCTGCTATTGATTTGCACTCAAAAGCCCACAGATTTCTTTGGGAGTTGCCTGTGATGACCAGTGAAAGTATCAGCTTAATAAATAATTCACCCAAAACAGCATTAAAAAGATATTAAGGATTTAACTTAAGTCAATCCTGAAAGAGTCCATCTTCCCCAACTACGGATCAGAATTTGCTATGAACATAAAACTGTATCAAAATCAACCAATCAATCCAATTATTATTTCGGCCATAGACCAACATAAAGTACATTTAGGAAAAATTATGTCTATTTCACACCAAAGAGATAAAAGCTAACTAAAAGCTAGGATTGCTAACACATTGCTATAATATTAAAGCAAGATCTGTCCACAAAATAATAATACATAAGTAATAACATATAGATTATCATTTTGATATAGCGCTCAAGACACTGGCTTAGAAACCAGAAAACTTTGACTTCTAGTTCTATCTCAGGCATGGAAGCTGACTGAGTGACTTTGGGCTGAGGACTCTCTCTCAGCCCAACCCACCTCATAGGGTTGTTGTTTTGACTCATGTATGTAATTCATGAAGACGGTTTAAGAAATCTCTTTCTTAATGTCAATCCTTTCTGCAGCTTCCTCCAGGTGATGGCCTGATCAGCTGGGGAATTCTGGGAGTTGAAGTCCACCAGGGTTAAAGTTGCCAAGGTTGGAAACCCCTGGTCTAGATTATGCTTGCCATCCTTCCCGATTCTTGGATTCCTGGCTTCTTTATCCCTGCATCCATGCCAAAAAAGCAAGGTGATGTGTCAAGTGAAAGCTCAAAGTTTTAAATAAATTGAATTTTAATATTTCAAAACCACTTTTTACAATACGAATTGTATATTTGTTACTTGCCCGTTTTTACCATTTTTGAGCATTAACAGCCTTCATGGCAGTAAGTAGTCTAAATATAAATTTCTGGTCCAATCAACTTTGTCTTCTGATAACAAAGTCCTGGTGACCATCTATATTGAATCTTTATCTACAGAAACATTTTGAAAACAAAAGCGTCCATTGATGCTGGAAAGAATTTGTTTCTAAATTATACTAAAAATGTTCATTTGGAAGGTGGACATAAGGAATAATGCTGTGGATATTGGAGCTGACCTCAGTTACACCTCGTTTGTGTATTATTCATAGAATCATAAAGCTGGAAGTGGTCAGATAGGCCAGCAGCTTCAAGTTCCTGCTTAGTGCAGGAATTTAAATTAAAGCTATCTAGCTTCTGCTTCAACATATCTGATGAAAGAAACCCCACAATTTCTATGGGTAATTTCCAAAGTATGGTTTACTGAGGGCAAATCCACCATACCAAAATAGACAGAATGAAACGATCGTGTTTGCTCATTGGCTTGCTATCTCTAGATTTTGCAAGACCTATTGTTTTGCTATTCAATGACCAGGTGGTGCTTCCAATTTGCATAGTAGAATACATACTGATGCAAGAACCTCGATGTAATTTGAGGTCTTCCATTGCATTTCATCCTTGCATTGCCACATCACTGATAAGAAAACAAGGCTTTGTACTTCATCTGATAGAAAAGCTTTTGATTCAATGTGCAATTCCGCGATCGCAGCTTAACATGAAGGGGGACAATTTTTTGCCAGAGGCCACCCTTAATACATTTTGGTGGGTCACAGCTGACAAGAGATAACATAATTAAGCAAGAAGGTGGCTTTTGTCTTGTTCCCTTAGATTTTGTGGAAGTTATTTTTCATTATATCAAACCTGCATTAGGCCACAAAGTTTAATAATTGTGTATTTCCATATTTTTTTAAAAATGTGATTCTCTGCCATCCATTTTAGCAATGGTGGTCAAAGAGGGGTCTGGGTCTGGATAAAACAGAGTTTGAGATTGCATGTAAACCTGGGTATTGTTTGTTCCCACCCCCATGCCCTTCCTCCACCACCACCCCAAGCTTAATATTATGTAGTCTTTTACTTACCAGAATAGTTTTCAATGTCTTAAAAATACGGTTACAAAAGCTTTCATGTTCTAATACATGTATTCCAAAGGAGAAAACATCTCTGCTTCACTTCATTATTAATTGAGGTAATTATAGGTTCCAGAATCTGATTTGCTGTTGTTATATAGCATCAAACATGAGTTTCAGCTTGCAGCAATCGCTAATGTAGGTCTGATGTACTTAGGATTAAGGCAGTGAATGAATGACTGTGTTACAAGTTCTGCTTCAGTGTCAAGTTTTTCTTGTATATGTTGGCATGATCTTCATTGTTTCACTTGACAACTGAAAAATCCCACGTATGATTAAGTCATATACTTTAACTAAGCTCACTCCAATGTTCAGTTTCAATTTTGAAAAATGTTTGTGTTATAAATGTGGCATACTTGGCCTGTGAGTGAAACAGGGACTTAATGAAAAGCACAAGGCCTTCAGCTTACAATGTTTACAATGCACAGGACTAAAATCCCATTGAGATTCAATGTTCACATTTATTCTTTATTTCCCTTCCCCTATTATGTGTGTCCCCAACTCTTGACTGACTTTCCACAATTAGCAAAGATGGTAGACATAGTAAAATTGTGCCATAAATGTTTCCAGTAAGACCTTCCAAAAAGCCTGATAATAAAACTAGCTTGATAAGGGATTACCCATTCACTCAACTGATTGAAGTAGTTCTAGTCTCCCCTTAGTGAGTGTGAGCTGATCAATCTCCCTCAGCCCAATCCTCCTCACAGGGATTTTGCTTGTGAGGGAAATAGAAAGCAGAAATATTAAGTATGTTTGCCATCTTGAAGGGAGAGAGAGGGAGGGAGGGAGGAAGAGAGGAAGGAGGAGATAATAAAAATTTAATAATGATGATAATAATACAGGAAATGCTGGCTGTGCAATGAAGCTGAAGAAACAGTTGGACCACCTAGTTAGCTGCTGCAAGGAGATCGCACAGCCTGACTACAAGCAAAGGCATGAAAAAGTAGCAACAATGGAGCACCATTTGAATCCTTTCAACGTTGAGAAAATCACCATCAATCAATTGAAAAAGTCAGCTTTACTTGGAACAGCTTTCATAGCAACAATACCTTTAGCACCACCAAACAACAACATATACTTATCCCAGGTACTTGGGAAAGACTGGCTAGGTGGATAAAAATGCCAGACCCAGTCAAAACATCTAGCTGACTTGTGTGATTAACAATCTAATAATAATAAAGAAGCATAATGTAATGAACTATTTGCTTTCCCAGTGTGAGGATATATGTGTGTGTATATGTATACGTGTATGTATGTATATATGTGTGTGTGAATGCATGCATGCACGCAGGTGTATATATGTGAGTATGTGTGTAATACAATTTTATTGAACATTTTAAAATACAAAAACAGATGGTAAAAACTGGTTTACAGATACAGAAGAAAAAGAACTTATTTTCTCTAAAACATTTCAGTTTCACCATTTCTACCACTTCTGTCATCTTCACAATTCATTCTTCCATTGTGGGAAGTTCTTCCATTGCTGTGCATATAATATGTTTGATACAATCACCATTTTTTTTATTTATTTATTTATTTTTACATTTATATACCGCCCCATTCCGAAGACTCGGGGCGGTTTACAACTTA
>JANHFL010006345.1:29926-61367 GCA_032468155.1 Oxyrhabdium leporinum | reverse complement strand
CTATCTATCTATCTATCTATCTATCTATCTATCTATCCATCCATCCATCCATCCTTCCATTCTATCTATCTATCTATTTTAATATCTATCTATCTATCTATCTATCTATCTATCTATCTATCTATCTAATTGAAATGTTGAGAAGAACGGACACAGCAGTGAGAGCCAATGAAGCTGCTCGCCTAGAAACCAGGAGACCGTGGGAGTTGGGCTTCCCTTTTCTAGACCCGAAAGCCGGTGAGGTGGCTTCGGGCCAGACGGGCCAGACGGAGGGAGGGAGGAGAGAGAGATAACCACAACAATCCATTATCTGTTGATGCCGCTGCCACGACCTCTCCCCGCCTTTTCCTTATCCTGAGGCCTGCCTGCCAGCGCTCAGCTTGAGCCTCTGGGCCTTCATGCACCCCCACCCCCACAGGAATGTAAGGTAAGGTCCACGGGAGGACCGGCTTCTGCGTGTGCGAGCCTCTTTCCGTCTTTCGCAAAAAGAGCCACCGGCCATCAACATCCCTCTAAAGGGCCCCCTGAAAAGCTTTCTCGTGGCTACAGGCGCGCCGGAACTGGGTCCTCCAATCGCCAACGGCCGCAGCCGGAAAAAGCCGCCATGCAAAAAGCAGCCGCCGACGGCCCCTCTCCCCGCCACTTACCATGGCTGCGTTGGAGGTGGCTCCCGTTACAGAAGGACACGTCCGTCCTCTCCTGCCATCCTCGCTCCGCCCTTCCGTCTCCGGAGAGCTGTCTGTCGTCGGTCTCTCCGGCCCAAAGCTTGCTGGGAGTTGTGGTCCGCTTGGCCCTCTAATTGTAAGGGAGCGCACAAAGCTGTCGTCAGAACCACACCTCCCAGAGATCACTGCGCGGTCTCGCCCCTTGCGGCCCTGAGCGCGGGATTTAGAGGGCGCGAAGAGAGAGGAGTGTCGGAGCGCCGGGTTGGCGGGAGAGAAAAAAAAGAGAGAGAGAGAGAGAGAGAGAGAGAGGCGATTTAGTTCCCACGCGGCGGACGAAGGCGGCGTGCCAGGCAAAGGCAGTGGGAGCCTGCTGACGCGCTCGTGGGTAGAGGAAAAGCGCGGGGCTAAGTTGCTTTTGCGGCTGTGCGCAAAATCGAAAAAGGAGATCTCTCTGCCAGGCGGCGTGGTGGGTGTTATCACTTTTATTATTGCTATCATTCCAGTTGGGTTTTCTAATTGTGGACACGTCAAGTGTGACGAGGGATGGTGGAATTGCAAAACTGAATGTTTGAAGAGCCATTCATTATTAGCAAGAGGACAAAGGCTTACCGCTGGGTGGGCGGCTAAGTACGGAAAGGTACCGACTGCAAGCTTGAATCCACCATTTCCCAGAGGCCGATTCGCCCTGCAGGCATTGGCCTTCGGACAAGCGCGAGTCTTAACCAACGACAATCTAGGTTTTGTTTCCTAGTGTGGTACCCTATGCAAGTAGAAAAGTTAGGTCTTCCCCGTTTTCTTCAGTTTCTACAGTCTTTGACTTGTGGCCGACTATGAATTTTTCATGCCCCATGATGGTCATTTGGAAGAGGATTCCTTATAGCCTTTATTAGAAATAAATTATCTTAAAATGTGGCTATACTATCTGTAACCATTCACTTGGCATGAACTGATCGCAATTAAAGTTTTCACAGCGCACCCCATTGCAAATAATTACATTTTTCTTGGGAATAAAGTTATCAGTATTCTGCTTGATTCCCAACAATTCTGTCTGATTACAAATAAAAGCATTAAGAACAAGAAAACATACAGCAATAGATAAAAATGAAGGGTGAAAATGAGAAGTGATGAAAAAAAGAAAGGGAACAAAAAGAAACAAACCCACAGAGTCCGTAAGAGAAACTTCTTCCTAAACTTCTTTCAAATGTCACGATTATTAATCTATGTGATATTGATAAAAGATTTACACTGAGAAAAGAATAGGTCTTGTTCCATTACTAGACTTGCTTGTTGTCTTTTAAAAATTTACCTATTACTTTACTTCCTAGGTTTCTCCTGTATTATATTGCCTCAGATTCATTGATTGACCAGTCGAGATGGGAATCCATGGTTTGGCCAAGCTAATCGCAGATATGGCTCCTGCTGCCATTCGAGAAAACGACATCAAGAGTTACTTTGGGCGGAGAGTGGCCATTGATGCCTCTATGAGTATTTACCAGTTCCTAATTGCTGTACGGCAGGGAGCTGACATGCTGCATAATGAAGAAGGTGAGACTACAAGCCACCTGATGGGTATGTTCTACCGTACTATCCGCATGGTGGAAAATGGCATCAAGCCTGTCTACGTCTTTGATGGCAAACCCCCCCAGCTGAAATCGGGTGAATTGGCTAAGCGTACTGAGCGGCGGACTGAAGCAGAAAAGCAGCTTCAAGAGGCCAAAGAGATGGGTGAGGAAGAAAACATAGAGAAGTTCAGCAAGAGGCTAGTTAAAGTGACTAAACAGCACAATGATGAGTGTAAAAAACTTTTGACCTTGATGGGTATCCCATATGTAGAAGCCCCTGGTGAAGCTGAAGCTAGCTGTGCTGCACTGGTGAAAGGAAACAAGGTCTACGCAGCTGCTACTGAGGATATGGATTGCTTGACCTTTGGCAGCCCTGTGCTAATGCGACATCTTACTGCGAGTGAGGCAAAGAAACTGCCCATTCAGGAATTTCATCTAAACCGCATTCTCCAGGATATGAGCTTGAGCCAGAAAGAATTTGTGGACTTGTGTATATTACTAGGTTGTGATTACTGTGAAAGCATCCGTGGAATTGGACCCAAACGTGCAGTGGAACTCATCAGGCAGCACAAAAACATAGAGAAGATTATTCAACAACTAGATGCTAAGAAGTATCCCATGCCTGAGAATTGGCTGCATAAGGAGGCCCAAAAACTCTTCTTGGAGCCTGAAGTTGTAAACCCAGAAGAAGTAGAGCTTAAGTGGAATGAGCCTGATGAGGAAGGGCTTGCTAGCTTTATGTGTGGAGAGAAGCAATTCAATGAAGAAAGAATTCGTAATGGGATCAAGAGATTAAACAAGAGCCGACAAGGAAGCACTCAGGGCCGTCTGGATGATTTTTTCAAAGTGACGGGTTCTATTACCTCAGCTAAGCGTAAGGAGCCAGAACCTAAGGGATCAGCCAAAAAGAAGGCCAAGAGTAGTGGTTCAGCAACATCAAAATTTAAGAAAGGGAAATAAAGTTCTAGAACAATGCTAATTCTTCAGCAGTCCACTTTTCCTCAGACAAAATATATTAAGCAGCAAATTCAAGCTCTTTTCTGTAACATAAAATTGATTTAGGATACTCAAAAAGATTTGTTGGCAGCCAGTTAACAAACAATACTGCTGTATTCAAAAGATGTTTGGAAACTGCTGATCAATGGTGCCCAAATATTCTTGTTTAGGGACTCACAGCTTATATCTCCTGTCACCTTGAGTGTTGTGAAATCTTAGTCATGCCATGTATTGTGTTTAATCTGTTACTGTTAGCAATAGTGTGATGAAATAGCTTAATTTTGAGTTGCAGATTTCAATATATGTTGGCAATCTGCTAAATGTACATAGATACTAAAATAAATTTTATAAGATTGCAATAGTGTTAATAGAAATATCTGTTTTACACTTCATGGTTGCTATTCAATAATCTGTTCACTTAAATTTTTGTCAGATGGGATAGCTGTAGAGGTGATGCATTAGCTTCTCATTCAACCTTGTTTATAGCTTGTCTTTGGCCAAAAAAGATTTGTCTCCAACAAATATTGTTTAAAAAGTTGACTATCTGAGGATTAAAAAGTAGTACTAGTTGAAAAATGGCAGTAATGATAACGTGGCAGGGGTAAAAAAATGTCAAAGTCAGAACCTTAAGAGAGTTTCATGTATACTTTACAGTACAACTTAAATTTTCATACTGGTTTTAGCATTTGATTTATAACGTTTAATCATGGGGGGGGGATTTTGTTTTAGACAAATAAGCCATTTTAATTTTTTTAAGTATATAATAAATCTCCATTTTCATTACTACATCTTGTTTTATATTATGCTTAAACGAAATATACATTTAATGGCTCTGTTACTTTAACAAGTTTTTTTTAAAAAAACAACAGATAACCTGGTTATGATTCAAGACCAAAACTGTAAATTTACATTTCTCTGGATGGAAAAAGGACTTGGATATTCAGATAAAAATTAGAAAAAAATAAATTCAGATAAAAATTAGAAATAAGGATTTCAGGATTAGCTATTAAATTAGGATTTATTGTACAATGTCAAGACATAGTTTTAACTTGAATCTTGCCACTAAAATAAAGAATTGTTTGCATGGTTTTATGCAGGTGTTTTGAGACAATAAATTCTATATTAATAGGAGAACGCATGAAATCCAATCAAAATCACATATTCTAGATGTACTGCCAAACCATTTTGGGTTACCTATGATTTAGCATAAAGTTTGGAAAAAGCAAAATCTGGAGAGGCCCTAGAATTATTTAATGGAGTGAAGGGGGCAATGTATACCATCTTGTTCTTGTACAGGTCATCTGCCTTAGGAGAAGTCTTATCATTTGTGGGGCAGCTCTACCATAGGTTTACTACTTCTGAAGAGATTTCAATCTAACTTTATATACCGCCCCATTCCGAAGACTCGGGGCGGTTTACAGCTTATAAGCAATACTCTTAGGTGCAGATGAACTGGAGAAAACATTCAATCACTTCAATCTCAACTAAAGCCTCAAGAACTTCAACAATAGGCTTCTTTCAACACAGCTTCCATTGATGGAGCAAATCAGGAGCTTCTCCCTCTTGCCATTTCTTTAAAATACATTAGAAGTCTAGTATTTCTATGCCGTTCTCCTTTCTAGAGAAATTTAGATTACAATATAATAATCCCCCTCCCAAAAAATCTTTAAAAAATAAACCACTGATTCAAAAGTAAATATCATTCTAAGACTAAGCCAGTTTTTAGCTTGCTTCAGAAAGAAGGAACTACTGAGTAAATGTCAACTATTACAGTATATATAAATTGCCGAGAAGTACAATACTTGTTTGTGTGGAACATTAACAATTTTCTTACAGAAAGTTGAACAACTCCTTAGAAGTAAAAATTGTTTTGTCTTGTTGGAAACTTGATTTTATCTAAGCAGAAGTCTTAGCTATGTTTCAGATAGACACTTCATCCCCCTGAACTGAGCATTACCCTTGAGAAGGCAGAATGAGGTGAGAATGTAATTATTGAATGCCAGTCTTTAGCAAAGTGACAGAATAATCATAGGTTTTTTGAACATTTAATTCTGCATGAAGACAACTGTGTAGATGGTGTTCCATTCTCCCAATTCTCTGACCTCTCAGTAGTGAATATTGTAATTTTCTCTCAGATAAAGTGTATTGCCTTAGGATCCATGACATCTGTTGTGATGGCATTAAGAAATGTCTAATGTCCACTTCTATTTCTGGCCAGAAAGATGAAAATCAAGCTCAGTGGAAAATTAAATATAAATAAAGCAACGTCACCTACCAAAAGTACAGGAGGAGCAGCTTTACTACACATTTCTAAGGCCTTAGGGAAATGTTGACATTTGTTGGTTATCCTATTATGTTATTCCATTACACGTTTATATTTTACCTTGATATATGAAGTGGACTGAAAGAAGTGGAACAACAAACCCATGGGACTGTGTATTATATTTTGCACTTGCAACACAAGTACTACTTTCATCAGGACATCCCAATGAATGTTCTGCCATTATAGTATTAACATCAGATCTGATAGTGATCCCTAAACTCTTTTGCAATGGAGATCTGTAAGTACTGACCACATTAAGGATTTGGGTTGGGAATGGAATTAAATCCAAAGGAGATGGTTAATTACTGTTTTAAAATAAATTATGACTCCTCCCAGGAAAGAACATAAGAGGGGGAAAATCCTGTATCTTATTGGGCAAGAGAAAATAATTAGCCGGTAACAAAAGCTGCTGACGTGACCATGGGTGCTCATTGAAATTATGAGAGAATTTCAGTGCCAGCCATTCAAGGTAAGCCAGGCCAAAGCCACCTCCATGTCGTTTTAATTTCTGATCCATCAGAGATTTCACAAATGGAGCATATATGTAATTTGTATCTGCATATTGCTTTACATATTGTTTCTCAAAATTTAAATCTAGCACAAATATAATTATGTAGTGGCTAAGTTACTTATATTAAAACTGCTGGAATTAACTGTGGTTTAGTGAGAATAGGATTATTCAATTTGAGACCTAGATAAACAGTATGACGAGAGAGCAAGGGAAATTATATTGGAGAAAAAATCCAGAGGCCATTAGAACTTGCTTTTTCAAAGAAACTCCATTCTTCCAAATTACAAGGATTTTTTTTTACTTGAAAAGATGTTAGATAAAATAACAGCAATGATTCAAAATCAACTAATGCACTAGGAGAAAATAATGGAAATGTTAAAATTCTAATAGATAACACAATACAAATTTAGTATGAGTGGAAGGGGGGAAATATAGTAAAACAAGATATTCCCATTTAGAACCCATCCAAAGAAACTGCATTTAATCTTTATGTTTCCACCTCTGAAGTAGTATGAATTAATCTGAATGAGCCACTTTGATATTAGAAAAGTGTATGGAAGTATTTTAATCCTTAATTAAAATAGTAAATATTCAAGTTGATAATTCAAATGGAATATTTACCAATCAATTTTGGTGATAACTACTTGGTGACACATTCTTGACAACAGTACAGAAGTGATTTTCTATTGGTTTCCTCTGAAATGCTTGTTTAACTTTCCAGCTTATTTTACAGACCTGGGATTTCTGGGAGATCTTCCATCCCCTGTTTAAGGCACAACCTTATGCAGACTTTTTCTGAGATCAACTAAGCTTAACTAGGAGCTGCCACCAAAGTAGAAATTTTAGGTTTCCATCTTCTTTCAACACTTGTACTGTCCAGTCCAACTTTTTAAATTTTAAACTACTAAATATGCACTGTTTTAATTTTTTTTATTTATTAAATTTTTATGATACCCATCTCTCCTACAAGGTGACTCTGGGCAGTTTGTACACTACTCAATTTGTATGAGATACAGCAGGCAATGTTTGTATGGGGAGAAGGATTAGAGAAGCTTTTTCCGCAGGAGGAGAAACTACTGGGCTAATGGCAAACTCTTGTGCGCCTTCCCAGGGCCAGAAGTCAGCAATGCTCCAATGGGAAAGTGAAGTGTGGGGAGGAGTAGAGGTTAGAGATAGTAAAGGTAGAAAAGATGGACGAAGGAAGCCTGACTGAGTAAAATAAATGAAACAGCTGAAAAACTTGGCAGCCGAAGGGTGTTCCTCAACCCTGGGGGAATCCAGCAACATTACAAACATTGGAAAGGAAAAAAGACCCACAGTGAAGAGAAAAGGCAATGGTGGTGGCACTAGCTGGGAGAACTGGGCCTTGACAGAAAAGTGCCCACCAGTGTTTTTGCTCTCAGGTTTGAAGTGAAAAACAGTTATCTTCATTCTGATGCTGTGAGGGAGAGAAAAAAAACATCCTAGTCACACCTTTCCCAATACCTGACAATACCTACTTTTTTTCTCTTTGGGAAATTTACTATTCCAAAGATGGCTTCCTTTCTTCTTTAATCTCACCAGCAATACCCCTGGTACGGGGGAAAGCCACTTTATTGGAGGTTCCAGCTCTGTTTTTGATTTTGGTTTTGTTTCTGTTTCTTTTCTCCCCCCACCCCACCCCCCAATCTTGCTATGCTGCCTCATCATGATGTTAATGGTGTTGGTGATGTTGGGAAAGCATTAATTCTGAGAGGTATGAGCCAATCTCACAAGGACCATTTGCCAAGGCTCTGCAAACCCAGCAAAGTCATCCAAGGCAAGAAGGTCATCTCACTGGCCCAGCTAAAGCAAACAGATGCCTCTCATGCATGGCAGCTATGTAGAAAAGTGCTGGAGATGAACAATTACTTTAGTGTTGACAAAGGCATCATTTCATATAGTGTAGAAGAAGTCAGTAGTAATTCTTTCTTGTATTTATTCACATGGATAGAGAACACAGAATGATTGTTGAGGTACTACCGCAGTTTGGAGGTAGTTAACATACTACTTTGGGATAGATTTTCAGGTTTAGATGAAAATGCCAAAAGTGTAGAGAAAGTGATGGATATTAAACAAAGATAAAGAAATTCTGAAAAATATTTTCTATCATGTAAAGAAATTAAAAATAATAATTGAATGGCCGGATTCTCCATCATATATGAGAGGCTAAAGACCTAGAATTAGAAGTTAACTGACTCACTGTAGCATCCTGTGTACTTTCTCAACTCATCAGTCATGGACCACGAAATAAACATTTAGAAAATGCATGGAACATCCATTTGAACACATTTCTTACTGTTTTTGACTTTAAGAGCATAAGAGTTCACATTTTTTTAGAGGAGAAGGATAAGATTATAATTATGGTTATATTTGTATATATAGTTTGTATATATGTATTTAGTTTTAAAACAATAGTATACAAAAGAGATTCAAATTTTCCCCTTTGCATTATGTGTATATTATGCCATAATATTAACTCTCAGTAAAAACTTGCTGGCCTAGCATATCTTTCAGTTGAAATCTTTGCATAATAATAGGCTAAGGGCCAGTAGCAGGAGTGGGCTGCTGGGGGTTCGCAGGTGTTCGGGCAGACCCTTATTGAAGATTCTGTGGGGTTCTCCAAACCTCCAAATCCTACACCTCGTTGGCCCCTCCCACCCCACCCCTCTCAGGAGTGTCCATACGGCCTGTTTTGGATGCAGGTAAGTGCAGGGTGCACACGGAGGCTCAGGGAAGTCAAAAAACGGGCCTTCCGGAAGTTCAGGAAGGCTGGAAATGTGACCTCTGGACCCCAGGGAGGCTATTTTCGCCCTCCTGGAGGCTCAAGGAAAACCTCTGGACCCCAGGGAGGGCAAACCTCCCTTCCGTGGTGCAGGAGGCCGACTAGACCACGCCCACCATGGCCACGCTCACCCAGCAACCGGGCAGTGAACCCGTTGCTGAAACTTTTGAAGCCCACCCCTGGCCAGTAGCTTCTCCAACCTAATGCAATTTCATGTTTTGAATATCATTCTTATATTTGCTATATTTTGCTTTTTAAATTATTTGTTGGAAATCAAAGTTCTGCTTGGAATATACAAGCGTTACAGTCCTGAACACTGTGTCTTATGTGATAAGTTAAATTAAGTGCAAATTTTATTATGATCATAGAGCAGCATAAAGAGGGTGTGCACAGTCATTAAAAAGCACAAAGGATACATCTAAAGTAAAAATAAAAAGCTAAAAGATATAAAAAACTAAAAAATATAAATGATACATACCTTAAAAACTAAATATATAGATACAAAAATAGAATCTAAAATAAAGAATAGGAATGTTAGATGGCTGTATGGGAGCATAAATAGTATATAGAAGAAGAGTTACAAGGCCTTCTAATACCGCAAAGTTCAAACTTGAGCCTTTAATACAGATCATTATCTGATGTGTTTGGAGCATTGTTTCAAAGAACCTGGCAATATTATTTGTTGCAGCAGGTATCTAAAAACAACAGAGTAGAGTACAATTGTCCTATGTGTTCTGGATATTTATGTAGTAATGGGGTGCAATATAATTGTCTTATGTGACTTGTATATTTATGTAGTAATGGGATGGAGTACAATTGTCCTATGTGTTCTGGATATTTATGTAGTAATGGTGTAAAGAAGCTAGTGTGAATATCTCTGTAGAACAGGCACTGGAGAAGCCCATCTTTTGTTGTTTCTATGTGTCCAGAATCATACAAGCATTGTCTCTCCCAGCAGAGAATCTTCCCATATTAGCGTTCAAGGGCAGCTGACGAGACGGCATGACATAATGGCAGAGTAAAGGCCCTTTTGGTTTAAGGAGTTTGTCAGCCCTTCAAGGTAGATTAGACTAGAAAACCAAAGTCATGAATACTACTACTACTACTACTACTATTACTATTATTATTGTTGTTGTTATAAGTTTATAGTGACGGACTTACTTTTGCAACTCTGAAAGAAGCACAAAGGAGGTTGTCTTGCAGGAAAAGCATTTTTAAATGAGATGCTAGAGTGCAAGACACTGATCAATACTGGATTGGCCTTCCCTAAAATGCTCTGCTTCCCTCAAGTATGCTTTCTTGTTCCAATCAGGCCTGGAATTTCCACTATGTCTTGCAGAGAGCTTGTTGAGAGTGTTGAGGAGGCTAATTGGTCTAGAATGGGCATTCTGATGGATTTCTAGAAGAAGTTACTTTGTCTGCAGTATATAACAGTAATAATCCTGCACCAACTGCTTCTGAGTGTTCTCTTGATGTTGCAGGACAGGCTGCTTGAATGCCAACGTGGCCAGTTTCTGCTGCCGTTTTAATTTCCTGATTGCCACAGAGAGTTTGCGATAAAGGCTTCTTGGAAGCTGCCACCTTGATGGAAACGTCATTTAGCTATTGCAATACAGAATTTCTTGAGGCAAAAGGCAGACCTCGTGAAAAGGTTCTCACTTGTTTATCTGCTTTGTTGGATTTATAATGCCTACTGTTGTTATTGGGCCTGCCTGGGTTCTTTTCTTGCCTCTGGGTGGCATGTTTAGCTTTTAGGAATGAGTCAGAGAGGGTGAGGCCAGCCACATATTGGGGAGGTTACTTCATGATCTGCTTGTTTGTTGCAATCTTGGTTTTTCTAGGTGGCAAAGAAATACTCAGAATAACACAGCATGATGGGTCTCTATTAGCCTTTAAAATGTTATTAATTATTAATGTAAAAGTTATTAACTAACTATAGGAATAATTAATTCCTATAGCATTACACCCACCCACATACTTACGTACACTTTCTTTGCTACAAACCTAGCCAGATAATGCATGGGCTTGTGGAAGATAAGACTGCTCCACAGATTAGAGCATAGAACATAGAATAAGAATGTTGGAAGAAACCTTGGAAGTCTTCTACTCCAATCCCCTGCTTCAGCAAGGGACCTTATACCATTCCAGACAAATGTCTTCTTGAAAACCTCCAGTGATGAACTATCCACAATTCCACTTCTGGAAGTGAAGCGTTCCACTGATTAGGTTATAATTGTGTGCACAGATTGAGGTCTATCAACCAGACCTCTATCCAGTCGTCGATAGCTGTATTCCATCGCATGTCTTTGCATTGCTTCAACTGTTCTTTTGTGGAAAATTAGATTGCTGGGTCAAATGTAACTTGTTGCACAGCAATTAACGTTCTTATCTGTTGTTCTTTAGTTGTTAATTGTGTCCAACTCCTCGTGACCTCATGCACCCCAGCATGCCAAAGTCCTCTTTCCTCCACCATCTCCTGGAGTTTGCCCAAACTCATATTCTTTACATCAATTACACTATCTAACCATCTCATCCTCTGCCATCCCCATCTCCTTTTGCCTTCAATCTTTCCCAACATCAGAATCTGTTCCAATGAGTCCTCTCTTCTCATTAGGTGGCCAAAGTATTTGAGTTTCAGCTTCAGCATCTGTCCTTCCAAAGAGCATTCAGGGTTGATTTACTGATTTGATTTCCTTGCAGTCCAAGAGATTCTCAAGAGCTTCTCCAGCATCACAATTAGAAGGCATTAATTCTTATTTCTGGTAGCTATTCTTCAATTCTCAATTGATTTTGAAGGTGACTTCTTTATCTCTTTAGCCTGCTTGCTCCTGTACATGTACATATTCTTCTCTCAAGCCAAATTTTGGTTTTAGATACTCCTCGACTTATGATCAAAATTGAGTCCAAAATTTTCATTGCTAAGCAAGACAGTTGTTAAATGAGTTTTGCCATTTTTTACGATATTTCTTACCACAGTTGTTAAGTGAACCACTGCAGTTGTTAAGTTAGTAACATGTTAAGTGAATCTAGCTTCCCCATTGACTTTGCTTATCAGATTTTTTTATAGGGCGTGTCAAATTTTTCCACTTTCAATTTTCAAACATTAGGGATGCTCAAAAGTTGTGACATGCCTTGGATTGTAAAAATATTTTGGTTACTTTAATAAAATGTAGATGTGCTTGGTAAGTAACTACTTAAATATAACTTTTTAACATTTTGTTTGTTTCATAAATTTCGGAAGGTCATAAATACACAATGGTTGTCCATCATCCAAATTTTGAGCGATGCTGCAACAGTCGTAAGTGTAAAAAATAGTCATGTCACTTTTTTTCAGGACCGGTCCATGGTGCCTCTGCTAGTGAAAATGGGCTGGGGGAGCCACAGGTGGCAGCCTGCAGCCCCCCCATGGCCCATTTTGGCTGCCAGGGTGCTGCAGGAGGCCGTCCAGGCTGCAAACTGGCGCATGGGGGTCACTCATGCCCCCCCATGGCCCGCTTTTGCTAGCAGAGGTATTGCGGGCCGGTCCTTTGCTATTTCCAGGCTGGCCCCACTAACTGGATCTAAACACCCCGCAGGCTGGATCTGGCCCGTAGGCTTTGAGTTTGACATCCCTGCTTTAAACAGTCCCTAAACAAATGGCTGTAAGTTGAGGAGTACCTGTATTTTACACTGCCTGCTTTTTCCAACTTTTTGATTTTCATTACACAGAATCAAGTTTTTACACTTAAGGCCTGTTCACTGATAATTTTTCTGAATATGAGTTGTCGCATTGCTATTTACAATATCATTTCAGTGAAATATGCATCAATGAACAATTTTCAGCTCTTGAATTATTCACATTATTCACCTGATTGTCAGATCATGCATCTAAGCAGAGACTGACTGCGCAATCAAGGGCTCTTGTGAACTGATTGTTAGTCCATGAGAAATGGGGGCTAAAGTATCAAATTGGAGATGATTAGGCTAACTTATCTGATAAGAGGAAAAACAACATATTTCTGGGTGACTGGAATCCCCTAACAGACTTTTTGGATGAAATGGAAAAAAAGTGCTTATGATTTGTGGTTTTGATGATTAGGGGGAAAAAAGGATAGTAGAAACAGAAAAAAAACCCTTTTTTTATTTGCAATCATAGAGTAAGAGATAATTTTGTAATTGTACTTGTATTTCCTACAAAGGAAATTGGAAGCTTCTTTATATTTCTTTTTACTCTTTCTTTGCTCTTTTTATTAGTTTGCATTAGTTTTTGTTTTCTGTAAAACATTTAATAAAACTTATTTTTACAGATTATTGTGATCTGAAGTTCATCGTGATATCACAACACATGTTGTGTCACTTCCAAAACTTTATTTATTTCTTGTTCCTATGTTTTGAAGTGGCCTTCTCATACCTGAGTATTTGTAATTATGGATAAATTTTCCCAAATGCTCTGTTTTTGTTACAAAATCTATTATATTTCCTAGATCAGATTGAGGATTTCAGCTCAGAAACCCTCATTTTATGAATAAACTTAGAAATAGAATAATTTGAATATCTTAACACACACACACACACACACACATTCAATATTGCATTATACCAATTTATTATATTTATTTAGAATGTTTGAGGATCATTTCAAGCTTTTTAAATGAGGAATAGTACAGAAATGATTAAATTAATATTATTAAATAATAAATTAATAAACTAAATAAAAGATTACTTGTCCATTACTTTATTTTTCTCTGATAACACCATAGCTAAAGCTAATACTCAAAGTTATGAAGCAAGAGTTGTTGAGGACAGACAGCATCAAATGAAATAAAACAACAAATAATTCAAATCAGATATGTGTCTTAATGTTTGATTAAAATAAGCTTTGTACCTCTGTCACAGTACTACATCGCAAAGGAGCTGTGTGAGAAAAGTAACAAGAATTGCACAATTCTGAATATATTTAAACAGGAAATGTAGGCTTTCAATATTACAGTGTTCTGTATCTTTTCTTAGTTATACTTAACTACAGTACAAACATGCCCAGGCAGCGACTTTATTCTACCCTGTGCCAAGTATATGATTTTCACTCCTTCAGACTTCAAAGTAGTAAAGATGATTTCACAGTGTAGAAATGCCTGTAATTAATTGTTTGTCTTTTCTTAATCTGAATATAGGGCAATTTGCACACTGAATCATTCAGAAAGTGAAGCCAGATGCAAATTCTTTGAGCAATCTTTGGGTCAAGTGATTGGCCATCAAAGCAAGACTTGTACAATAGGTCAATTTAAAATTGATATTTTGTTCAAGCTATGTTTCCAAGCAAACATTTTTAGACAGACAACAATAGTCTAGTCCTCATTTGATTTAGGGCTGTTGGACACATTTTTTCTTCCAATAGACCTGAGACTTGATCCCTGGACACGTTCAGAGCCTGAGCTGGGTTCAATCTCTATTTAACCCCTATCTCAAAAAGTTTATGTTTCCCGTGTTCTGAAAATAATTGAAAAGGAATTCCAGATCTCTCTGATCCCAAATGTTGAGGAACTCACCCATTTAGCCTCCACTGCAGCTCAGCTTCCACTGCAGTAAAACCAGGTCTTTTCCTTCCTTTTCTTAAAGATCTGTGAGGTTTGGGAGTGGTTGGTTTCCCCATTGCCAGAATGTTTATCTTCTTATCTGTCTAAGCTCCTCGATTTCAGGTCTTTAAAAAAAAAAGGTAGCTTGATGCCTTTTCAGCTCCTCTAAATGCTAGGGTTTTTATGTTTTGCATTTCACATAATGCATATAATATGAAATGAAGACAGAATAAGAAAATAACAGAGTTGGAAGGGATCTTGGAGGTCTTCTAGTCCAACCCTGCTTAGGCAGCAAACCGTATACCATTTCAGACAAGTGGTTGTCCAATCTCTTCTCAAAAGTTTCCAGTTTTGGAGCGTCCACAACTTCTGGAGGCAAGTTGTTCCACTGAGAGACATAGAAGGGGAGGGTGGTGAATTCATTTATTTTATTTTTCTTTTGCATGCAGCAGGGTGTGGAAATTTTTGCTTTTACAGGGTCTGTTGCAGCAGTGTATGTTGGATGTTGTTTAATAAAGTTTATTGCCATCACACCATATTTCACATATTACTATGATTAATAGTTAGCTGTCAGGTGGCTTCATATCAGTTACTGCATATTATTTTAACTGCTACTACATGAAAACTGCTGTACTGATTTCATTCAGTGAATTTGAAAAAAGCTGCTGTTGAGAACAGTGCTCACTTAAAGAATCCCTTGGAATATATGTGTACATTAAAATTAATTGCACTTTTAGATGTGAATTGCTGGAAATTCTGAAGCAATAGAGCAGGTATATTAAGTGTCTTTGAAAATGGAAATGTATGCAACACCTGCAGTATATGCAATGTTTAAACTTTACACATAAAAAAATAATTTGTTCTTTTATAAAACATGATAAACAGTATGACCTGGTTTGCTTCTAAATGCATGTCTGACATTTAATATTGGAAAGTACAGTTTATTCAAACAATATATATAAATGTACAGGTAGTCTTGACTTACAGCAGTTCATTTAGTGACTGTTCGAAGTTACAACAGCACTGAAAATAGTGACTTATTACCATTTTTCACACTTAGGACCATTGCAGCATCCCCATGATCACGTGATTTACATTCACATGCTTGACAACTGAGTCATATTTATGACGGTTACAGTGTTCAGGAATCATTTTGCAACTTTCTGATAAGCCAAGCCAGTGGTGAACCCAGATTCACTTAACAACCATATTACCAATTTAACAACTGCAGTTATTCACTGCAGAAAAGTCATAAAATGGGACAAATTCACTGAACAAAATTTTTCACTTAACAACTTAAATTTTGGGCTGAATTGTGGTCATAAGTTGAAATCTGTATTCATTTAATTGAACATGTTTTATATTTTGTTACAAATGGAGCATCTTTTCATTTTGCTTCTTTATCTGAAAGCTAATGTTCAGACAGAGAAAAAAATAGAGGGGGAGGAGACAGGGAAGATACTTTTCATATAGTTTTCATATCAATGGCTCAAAGTTGTAAAGAATTGGAGGCATGTTTCTTAGACTTAAAAACTGGCCAGTTCAAAGGGCAGGGGAACCACTTTTCTATAGAATCTATTATTGCATCCCTCAGGCTCTCATTTTTTTTTAATGTGGGAAAAGTAGTAATCTGAAGGAATTTTGGTACATATATTATAAGCTTGTAATTATTGGTTAGATATCTCTGCTATTCTGAATCAGATCCTTCAAAGGTAATTAAGGGTTAAAATTGTCAATAGTTGTTAAAAGATATTCTACTTCTATAATCTTTCAATCTATGAAGAATTTTGGATATATTAAGCCTTGACTGTGGCAAAAAGAGTGGTTGTGTACTAATAGAACAATATCCATATCCCTAACTTTAAAAATTGGCTTAATGACACTTATCAAACATAAGTTTTGAATTAATTTTCTACTAATATAGCGGACAGGATTGGACAGTATGATTTATTATGGTGGTTTAGGTTCAATACAATGTTTAAAAGCTGAATCATTATTTGGAGGAAAAAAAGTGAAAAAAGTCATGTAATCTTAGTAATTTGGCTTCTGTCTGTGTGTAAATGGATTTCTGTCTGTCTACATGTATATTTAGAAAAAGGGTTGTCAGCTATTCAGATGTTTTATTTTGTTATCTTGACTTTTTTAGTTTAATGTAGAATTTTTTCCCCATCTTAAGTTAAGTTATTTTTTGTTGTCGTTTTAGGTAGTTTAATAGCAATAGCACTTAGACTTATATACCGCTTCACAGTGCTTTACAGCCCTCTAAGCAGTTTACAGAGTCAGCATATTGCCCCCAACAATCGGGGTCCTCATTTTACCCACCTTGGAAGGATGGAAGGCTGAGTCAACCTTGAGCCTGGTGGGAGTTGAACTGCCAAATTACAGGCAGCCGAGTCAGCAGAAGTAGCCTGCAGTAATGCATTCTAACCACTGCGCCACCAAGCCTCATGTAGAATTAACTTAATGTAGAATTTTACTTTTTATTTTATTGTATTTTATTTTTCTTGACTTATTTTTGTGTGTGTAATAGATTAGCATCTAATCTAAATTATATTATAACTAAGATTATATATTATAATATTACAATTGCAATTATTATATTATAAAATGGGCATATATTTTATTCCTACTTAATTTTTATATAATAATGATATGGACAAATCCATATCATGGATTTGGGCTGATGGTCAGGCTCCTTGCTTTTCCAGACCTTAGGGTAATTCGATTTCTCTGGATCTGTTAGCCTGGAGAGTCAAGGAAGCAGGCTAAGTTTGGTACAGTAAAAGTTTTATTTTTTTAGTACAAGAAAATGGTGTTTCTTAAATAATGGAAGACACCACCCCACCCCGCCCAGTGTACATGAAGTTTTCTTAAGATTAAACCGCAAGCAAACATCGTGGCAACATGCTACAGTTAAATATGGAAATTACCAGGTATTTACAGCCTTTCTGAGAGTAATTGTTGGTGTTTTGTTTTTTTTTAAAGTTTTGTTTCTGGCAGAAGTTGCCTTGTGCTAACCTTTAAGCCTTTTATTCTACCATCTGTGACATTTAAACTACTTTCTTCCTTTAGGGTGAAGGTGTCAGGATGGAATTAGGGAAGCTTGTTAAAGGAATTGCCAAGGCGGAAAGTTACAGCTGCAATGAGTATAACAAGACCAGTAAGGAATGGTGGGACATTACTGCCTAAAAACTTGGAAGGATACTGTTAAACGGATGCTAGCTAACGCATGTAGACATAAACTTTGGCAACCTCTAGCTTAGAGGTGTTAAACTGGTGGTCCACGGGCTGGATGCGTCACATGCAGGCCATGCCCACCCCAGCTCCGTGAAGGGGTAAAATGTCATGAAATGTCATGTGACGGCAATGTGACGTCACGCATTTGACACCTGTGCTCTAGCTTATTACAATACTAAAACACACATCACTTTTAATAAAAGGGTTATTAGCATAAACACAATGTATGAAGGAGAATAAAGTACATGTAGCTCTCAACAGTTTGTTTAGTGACCTTTCAAAGTTACAACAGCTCTGAAAAATGTGAGTTATGACTGCTTTTTTTGCAGCATCCCCATGATCATGT
The DNA here is from genome assembly GCA_032468155.1 of Oxyrhabdium leporinum. Classification (NCBI taxonomy): domain Eukaryota; kingdom Metazoa; phylum Chordata; class Lepidosauria; order Squamata; family Cyclocoridae; genus Oxyrhabdium; species Oxyrhabdium leporinum. The sequence goes on along the minus strand of JANHFL010006345.1, from coordinate 43,372 downwards.
GATCAAAATTCAGATATTTATGACCATTGCTGTGTCTCAGGGTCCTGTGATTATCTTTTCTGACCTTCTGACAAGAAAAGTCAATGAGGAAGCCACATTCATTTAACAACCAGGTTACTAACTAATCAGCTGCAGTGATTCACTTAACAACTATGGCAAGAAAGGTTGTAAAATGGGCAAAACTCACTTCACAAATGTCTCACTTAACAACATAAATTTTGGGCTCAATTGTGGCTGTAAGTTGAGGACTACGTGTAGAAGAAATCATTCTAAAGAAACCATATGGCAAGGAACCAGAGTGATTCTTAGGGTGTTAACTTCCTTAACCATAGCTGTATAGAATTTTGTATTCGTAGATGGTTCGGAGGTTTGGCTCCTTTGGCTACTAAGACTCTTTTGCTGAAGTACTTCAATAAAAGTTTCTTGAACTACCTCTCCTATCTGGCTCCGACTTGCATCTGTGCCAGGCTAAACTTGGTTTGCGGTCAATAATAGTTGCCCTAGTTCAGGGCTGTCAAACTGGTCCGTGGGCCAATGCATCATGTGCTGGCCATGCCCACTCCCGGTTTAGCAAAGGTGAAAAAAGTCCCAATATGTCACGTGAATTAGACACCCCTGCCCTAGTTTTCATACATCACAAGTAGATATTTTATAACAGTTTTATAGTTTAGCCACATCACAGTCAGCTCAGATATGGAATAGTCCAAGCCGAAAAACACTGCTTGGGGTCTGTGGACAAACACACTGGAGACCCCAAACGAACAGCAGCCTCAGGTGGAGACTAGCAATCAGGCATCTGGCACTGACAGAACCAGGATCATGCAGTCACCTGGGAGCATCAAGTGACGAGGAGTTGGATCCAGGCCCTCCCCCCAGTACTAGAGATGGAGAGAAGAAATGTCCCTAATCCCATCATACCCAAATTGAACCCTGCCCCATAAAGCCCCTCTCCAATCCCAACTAAACCAAGAATAGAAGCCTCACTAGCTCACAACACAGCCTAAGGGCTGGTCTTACAAGGGAATTGCAACCCTGAAAAACTAAAAACTACCCTGTACCAGCTGATGACCTCAAATTTCCATGTCCTTTAATGATGGGCTTTCCCAACTCTGCTATCTCAAAGGATCCATTTTGCTTTCTATGAGTTCTAGAACTCTGACATAGATCTGCCTAGCTTCCCCAGACTGGCCAGCCAATCAAATCCCTAGGATTTCCCGCCTTGTAGCCTTCAACTTCTGTAGCAATTCTTTGCTCTTCCATTGTTCACGGTCTGTCTTACTTGTAAAACAATAAAGATAGTTCTTCTCCTCAATGTTGTGCTCTTTTCTTCAGACTGAATCCATGACAATGTGGCACAGCTTCTCCGCCATCAAGGTCATTCTTCAATTGGCTACACCGGTCACAACTAAGAATCATTGCTGCTAGCAATATTGCTGGAAACAATCACTTCATTTGCTGAAAGTATGCATTTGTCTCTGGATACTATTGTCTGTGGAAACTGCTTTTCTTTTGAATCAGGCCTGCCTAATCATCCATGCTTGGACTTTTGGATCATGACCTGACTACAACCTCTGCTTCTCCCTTGATTCTCTGGATGTTTGGCACTCTGCATGCAAATTACCTAAGGATTGGCACTTGGTTGCCCTGGGTGGTATGTGCTTGCACACCTGCCCTGCCTGCCTTGTGGTTGCACAATCCCAAATCAAAGTCTTATAACTAAACTCCTTGGTGTATGGGTGTGCCTCACTTGGGCCAGGATTGCATCAAAAGCTTTCTGGTTTACCCACTCCAAATGTACGTGCTAATCCCATCTGCTAATAATGGAGTCTCTGTGTAATAAGAATTAGATTCTTTATCCATTATGTCAAACCATTCTTTACAATAGCATATTTTCTTTCTCAAAAAGAAATGTTAATTGCAATGTTTTTTTATTTTTAACTCTGTTTTTCTTTAAAGTTAGAAATATATAGATATACTGATATATATTATAGGATCAGAAGATAAATACAATACAAGGGGGTGTATCTCACATCCCCTTTTCCCCACTTCTTTTCCTTCCCTTAATTTCCTATTATACTTCCTTTTCTTTGTATTTTATATAATAAAAAAATAAAATTTTTAAAAAAGAAGAGAAATACAAAGGGACCAGAGATGGGCTGATGCAGATTCAGACTGGTTCGTCTGAACCGGTTGTTCCGATTCTGCATGGTTCGGAGAACCGGCAAATCGGACCATCGGCTGGCACCGCTACCGGACCATTTTTTGGACCATTTTTCAGGCAAAAAATGGCCTGAAAATGCCCCCCAAAAAGGCTGCTTTGGGGGGCATTTTTAGTCCAAAAATGGCCTAAAAACAACCTGAAAAATGGCCTGAAAAGAGCATGAAAAATGGCCTGTTTGGCCAAAATACAGGCTGTTTTCTCTGGCCAAAATCACCCCCAAAACCGGCCAGAAAACAGCCTGAAAAACAGCCCAAAAAATTTGGCTGAAAGAGGAAGAGAAGCTGGGTGAGTTGGACCCAGACGTCCCAGGTCCCCTCGTCCCAGAAGCAGCAACCTCGCACTCTTCCCCTCTCTGCTAGCCCCCTTCTTCGCACTGGATTGCCCAGTAACGGAGGGAGCAGCATTTCTGTGTGCTCCCGTTTCTTTGTGGCACTCTCCCCTGAATGCTAGCGGCCGCTGCTGCCCCCTTCTCCCTCTCCGTCTCCGCTGCTGGGTGATCCTGTGTGAAGAAGGGGGCGAGCAGAGAGGGGAGAGTATGAGGTTGCTGCTTCTGGGATGAGGGGACCCGGGAAGCATCTGGGTCCAGCTCACCCAGCTTCTCTTTCTTTAGCAGCCAGCTTTCCCAGTCTAGCTTGACGCAGGCTTCCTCTTCAGGCCATCATCCATCTTCCTGTGGCCGGACAAAGCTAGATAAAAAACCAGCCCTCACCTGCACCCAGCCTCACCGACAGCTTGGAAAGGGCAATGTGAGCTGCGCTTCTGTGCTGCCACCTGCATCAAGCTAGACTGGGGAGGGAGAACATGAGACAGGCAAAGGAGCGAGCGAGAGTTAACAAAACGTTGAAAAATAAAGTTATGCTATGGATTGTCAGTTGGCTGAAAAAATGGCACAGATGCAGCAATCGGGAAGAATAAGAAGACAAAACATTTCGAATTAGAAAGCTGGACTGAAAGTGAGCCTAAAATGATGATGATGATGATGATGATGATGATGATGATGATGATGATGATGATGATGATAATGATAGTCCCAAAGGTGCTTTTTCAAGAGGGAACTGGAATTCCTGTTTTTTCTTTGAAAATGTTTCGCTTCTCATCCAAGCTTCTTCTTCAAAGAAAAACCAGAAAGTCCAGTTGCCTCTGCGATTGCTCGGATTAGTTCTCGATCATCCTGGAATCGATGACCATTCCCCTCTAGAAAATCTTGCACTACCATTCATTCAGCAGCATCATAATCTTGAACAGTCATTAAATGAATGGTCATCACTCAAGGACTTTCTGTATTTTGATGCAGATTGTCAGTTAAAAGGAAAATTAACAAGTGTCTTCGTACTAAAAAAAAATACAAAACTATGTGCTACCTGCTTGTAAAATGTCTACACGTAGTCCTCAATTTACCACAATTGAGCCCAAAATTTCTGTTCTAAGAAAGACAATTGTTAAGTGAGTTTTGCCCCATCTTACAATCTTCCTTGCCACAGTTAATTGAATCACTGCACTTGTCCAGTTAGCAATACGGTTGTTAAATGAATCTGGCTTCCCCATTGATTTTGCATGTCAGAAGGTTGTAAAAGGGGATCACATGACTGAGGCACATTGATCATGTGACCACGGGGATGTGGAATGGTTGTAAGTGTGAAAAAGAATCATAAGCCACTTTTTTTCAGTGCTGTTGTAACTTTTAAATGGTCACTAAGCAAACTGTTGCAAGTTGAGGACTACATGTATTTCTTAGGAGCATGGGTCAGACAGATGATGTAACAGCTACCAAAACACTAAGAAGCATTCTGTCCTCATTAGTCAAGTTAGCCCTCATTTAGTGGCCAGAATTAAGACTGCCAACTTGGTTAAGTGAAGCAGTTGCTAAGTAAAACTGCAACTTTATTATTTTACTTCAGCTTTTCTGACCTAAAAATGTAGCACAAGTAGTCCTCAATTTCACACTTATGACCGTTGCAACCTCCCCATGGTCATATGATTTAAATCTAGATGCTTGACAACTAACTCACATTTATGATCGTTGTAGCGTCCCGAGATCATGTGATCCCCTTTTGTGACTTTCTGACAAGCAAAGGCAATGGGAAAACCAGATTCCCTTAACACCTGTGTTACTAATTTAAGAACTGCAGCGTTTCACCTAATAACTATGGCAAGAAAATGGAGCAAAATTTACTTAACAATGTCTCACTTAGCAACATAAATTTGGGGCTCAATTGTGATCATAACTCGAGGACTACCTGTAAATGCGAGGAGGATTGGTTGCAAAGTTACTTTTTCATCACTATGATAACTGCAAATGGTCAGTTCCTAAACGAGGACTATCTGCTCAAGCAGTTACTATATCATTATGAATGTTGAAGCTAAAGAACTTAGACTTATGTGGTATTATGTTTGCTTCTACTTTTGCAACTTTTCAAATTCATGACAAATCCCTCTTTAAAAATACTTTTACACAGTAATTACGTGTTTACACTGTCAGCTTTTTTTCCTAGTTATTGTTGCACTACAGTAATTGAGATTCTGTTACCCCAGAGCAGTCATGCCCCGATCATCTGCTCCAGTGCAATTTGTATGGGAGCAAGCTTTTCAAATTTAGACATTGGGATAACTGCAGAAAAAAAGTATCTTTCCCATCTTCTTACTTCCTGGTGTTTAATATATTTCAAGGAAATTATAATATTCTCCAAAATCATAAAAGAAGTTTCATCTTTCCATTCCTGCTCAAATGTATACTATTGAATAAAAAGACAATCATGCACACATTGTGAAATCAGTTCATGAAATATATTAAAAGATACAAATAAATAAAATAGGTACACATGAAGTGGTGTACATTGTAGAGAACTGTGCTAAAGGATCCAAGAAGAGCATCAACCGCACATTAATGCAACAGATATTTAACAAAGAAATTATTTCAACCAATCCTGTGCCAGACAAATGTCATGGCCTCAGGTCTTAACTTTCCAGAGGTTGTAGTCCACAATACAGTGGAAGAGTCATCCTTCCTTCCAACATACACTTTAAGAAGTGTGTAAGCTAAAGGGTCTGCATTGAATCTGCATTCACCTGAGCATCAAGTGTACTATTTCAGCTGAAGCTCAAAAATTGGCATGGAGGTGGGTCAATTTCTGGTTAAGGTATGACATGGAACTTTGACAGAATAGCAGCTTTTTTGTCTTGTTGATTTCATTTGGGTGTAAAACAATTCTCCCAAAACTCATGGTTTGGATCACATTTAAGGAACTCACTTTTTCTCCTTCTTAAGAACATTAAAAAACTAACCAATCAAACTTATATTCTTTTTTTGCAATATTTTTGAAGATTCGAACTTCAAATACCCAACAGGGGTTGTTTTAGCTATCCTAAAACTTCAAGTTGTCCTTCAAGTAACATGTTATTCACAAACTGTATTTTTATCTTCTTTCTTCTCATTACTTCATCCTTCTGTTCTAAACTCTTTGCCTCTCCTATCTGACAACCTTCCCCAAAACAAGGAAAAAGAAAGCCAAGTTTCAATCTCATATAAGCAACAAGTGAAATACAAGAGTACTAATTCAACTTTCACATATGCCCCAAATGCCACAGTACAAACAGAATACAGATCCAAGGAAACACTGTACAGAGGATGAAGAAAAGTATCACAATTATCCCATCCCAGCAAAACGATCACTTAGCCTATTTACCCACTAGACCCCACATTCTTCCTTAGTCCACCAGCTGCCCTCTATAGTGCGTGATGCTTCTTCATTGGGATGGAGTTCATTCTCAAAATGTTTATCCGTGCAGATATGCTTCAAGCCAGGTTTGTCCAGAGACTTTAAGAGATCTGTAAGACAGTGTACACATCTTGGATTATACAGAGAGGGGAGGCAAAGTATGTGTCACAATATGTGCCTTCCCAATCCTTCAACATCTTTGTTACCCCTTTACATTTCTTTGATTGCCATCTCTGTGCAGACTGATCAGTATAGAGTCTTTTCCCACTGCAACTGAGTGAGGGAAAATTTCCATTCATGTCACAATGATTGTTCCCCAAATGTGAAGAAACAGGCATTCTGACCATCATTTCCCAAGGACTATTTTAGTTTTGCCCTGATCTTACCTAATCGCTAAGATAATGTGAGAATATAATGTTGTTTTTCATTTCCATCAGCAGCATAGCTGGAGGATGCAAGGAACCAGATCTCAGACTCTAGAATTTCTTGTTCTGGTAAATCCTTTGTTTTAAATCATGCTCTAAAGATGATTCACTTCTGTAAGATTTAGAGATTACATAGCCTTTACTACGGTATCTATTCGATCTATGGTGCTATTGCAGTTCTTATTATCAGCTATCTACTGCCTAGCAAAGCTCTAGATTTCAAGGAGCTGCCTTTATTATGCACCGCACTATGAAAATGGGCAACGTGTCCTTGATTTGCCCCCACTGTAGACCATGTGAGGGAGACATCAATTTAGCTTTATTCAGTTGCCCCTTTATCCGCTTCAGCCGATTAACTGTTTTACATGAGCCAATTACTCTTTTTCTTGTTAAACCAGAGTTCATAAAATTCTTGCCATATTTACCGCAAAATGTCTCCAAAGGCTGTAAGTAGGGGCTTGCTGTGATAGGTAATACCATACTTGGCACAGAGGGATTTCACAAGAGGAGCCGCTTTACTATAGTTGTGGCGAGGCATTGTGGGGAAAAGGCTGTAGAGAAATAAAAAAGTAGGTTTAATTTATTTTTTTAAAAAATAAAGCTGATTAAAAGATTCATAGATCACATAAAAACTAAACACAAACTAATGAAGAAAGAAAAAAGAAAGGAGAGCTTCCAATTTCCTATGCAGCAAATATAGGTACAATTTCACAGTTATTGCTTACTCTATACTACAAAAAAGTCATTTTTTCCTATTATCCAATTTTTTTCTAATCAGCAAAACCACAAATCATAATAATGCATTTTTCCTATTTTAAGCAAAAATTTTCAGGCAGCCATAAATGTAGATACTGGGGTTTTTTAAAAAAATCAATGAAGTTAATTTTTCCATCTCCACTGGTTTCATCATCTTCACCAGCCATTCCTCCATAGTGTGCGGTGACAAGTCTTTCCATTTTGAAGCATAAAATAATCTCATTGCAGTTGTCATATATCTAACGAAATGCACAAAAACCTCTCTAGGGGCATCCTCACTATACCATATCTATAATTTATTCTGCCTCCCTATCTTTCTCTTCCAGATTAAAAAAAAATTGTCAACACTTTTTAATAAACTACTTGGTAATGTTTTCATTGGAATGTCCAGACAACTCTAAATCTCAAACAGAAGTCTTTCTCTTTCAATTCCAATAGATTATCCAATTCTCTGCGTTGAACTTTCGATTTTTTAAAATTTTCACTCAGTTAATGATTTGTTTTACCTCTCCAGATTTTTTTAACATCAACTTTCATCTCCTTTCTTAACTTTAGAAATATTTCATCTTTTTTTTTCAAAAGCATCCATTTTATTTCCCATCTGATAAAATTTATTCCATTTGAAAAAAATTCAGAAGTATATTTTCGGTAGTTGCTGACTGTTCTAGCACACCCCTTCTGCCCTTTGTTGCCATTTTTAGTAGCCATTTTTTTTGCAGAAAATGTCCCAAGCAGGCAACATAAAAAGACTTTGTTTTTCCCCTTATTTCCTTCTTTCAGCTACTTTCATTTCAGCCACAACAAACATATTTCCAAAGACTTCTAGTCTATCCTTAGCTTATATTTTGTTGTGTAGAATCCCTGAAATGTATGCATTCTTTAAAGACAGCAAGCATTTGCGTACTGAGCTGTTCTCTTTAACTGATTTAATGAAGTATATATCAAAGAACTTTAATCAAAAATAAGAAACATTTAAAAAAAGGACTGTGCCCTTGTCCATTTTAAAACTTTCATACATCTTTACTTAATTAAGCTTCTTGCTAATAATTCTTGAACATTTAAATAAAAATCTCTCTTGGTTTTTTTAGTCTCAAAAGAAGGTTAAACTCACTGTAAGGAATTTTATATTTGCCAGAGACATTTATAATTAAGTAATATCATGTTAAGGAGTTGCGGTGGTGCAGAGGTTAGAATGCAGTACTGCAGGCTACTTCTGCTGACTGCCGTCTGCCTGCAATTTGGCAGATTGAATCTCACCAGGCTCAAGGTTGACTCAGCCTTCCATCCTTCCAAAGTCGGTAAAATGTGGACCCAGATTGTTGGGGGCAATATGCTGACTCTGTAAACTGCTTGGAGAGGGCTGTAAAGCACTGTGACACGGTATATACCGGTAAGTCTAAGTGCTAGTGCTAAGTATTTTACTTACTGGTGTTCAATCTGGAAATTCAGATGTCCAGTGAACCAGTCATTGAAAAATGACTGATCCACATTGCAAGTTGCGTGGAGCTGTGGGAAAACAAAGAAATAATATTTTTCCCTTGTTTCACAAACTTATTCAATATTTCCATTCTGAGACTTCATTCTAATTTTTATTCCAATGGAACATCTGGTGACAGTGAGCAAAATGCCTAGCTGGAGATCTGGATCTGTTTTATCTCTCACTAGCATTAACTGGATCCACAGAAGCTAGGTCTGCATTTTGCTATTATTTGTATTTATTCATTTACTTTAAAATGTTTTATGCCCCCAGATTACCAGATTCTAGGAGGATCACAATTCTAAAACATTCAAACATATTCCAACATAAAAAAACAATAGATAAAATCCTAACAAATCAGTGTCTATTAAAGAACCAACTCATTTCCCATCCCGCCAAAACCTGATAAAAGAGGACTGTTTTCACAGCTCTTCTGAATGATAAAAAAATCAGAGCTAACATTAGTTCAGAGGAAGGATGTTCTAGAGTGGAAGAGCTGTTCCTGAGGCAACTGCTCTCTACCTCCCCAATCTTTGTCTTTACAGATATCTGCTGCTTCCTCTCCCGATTAGACCATGTAGTAATCCATGTGGAACATATCTGGTTTAAGCAATACCTCCCCTTGCATATTTAAGCCATACCCTTGTATTTGTCCAAGATAAAACATGCTCTGGCAATCTATCCTTCCCTCCCGCCCTCCATTTCTCATATGAAAATGGAATTCACCTTAAGGCAAGAACTCACCCCAGTTTTGAGGTATACAAAATCTGACAGAGTTTTGCTGCCAACAGAGCAATCTAATGATTATAAAAGGCTGAATCAGTCCAGTATCTACTGGTTACTACAGGATAGTAATGCTCCTTCTCTTAAATATTTTAGGGACCTCTGCCTAGAGTCCCTCTTTTCTGGAAGAGTCACTAAGTCTGGATTGTTCAAATCTGGTTCTCTCATTGGACCTACCTCCTGCATTCAGAGAGCAGCTGCTAATTGATTTGAGCTGCTAATGCTCAAACAAAACCTCGTATTGCAAAGGAGAGAAACCTGCCTGTCTCACTATATTATAGAGTTCCCTAGAACTACCAACCTTTACATAAAAAGTCAGAATAGAGAAGCCAGCAAGCAAAGGCTGTGAACTAGCTTCAACTCAATTCTGGCAAGACAGAGTAGGTCTGGGTTTTTAGCAATCCCCTGGACTGAGTGGATGCACGATTTCCGGGGTCCTGTAGATTTACCCTCCTGCTCAAGGAGCAAGTGGCAGACATGGCTGTTGGGGCCCTTGCACAGACTGGTTTGGTGTGCCAATTGTACCCTTTCCTTGACTGGGATGCCTTTGCTCACTTCCTATTTAGATTACAGCAATGCATTCTATATGGGGTTCCCTATGAAGACCCCCTGGAAGATATAACTGATCCAGAATGCAGTGGCATTTGCAGTGATAGTTGCCCCTAGGTTTACCCATGTCATATCTCTTGTTATGCAAGCTTCACTGCCTCTTGGTTTCCTTCTGGATGCAATTCAAGGTGCTGGTTTATCTTCAAAACCCAATATGGTACAGGGCCAGGTTATATGCAGGATCAACCTCTCTCTAACAACATCTACCCATCTTGCCAGATCAGAAAGGTTGGGCATGCTCCTAGTTCCTTCCCTTAAACATTGCCATCTTATGGGATCTAGGAAGTAAGCCTTTTCCATGGCAGCCCCTGCCGTATGGAACACCTTTCCCCTTGAAGTTCAGCAGACTTTTATCATCCTAGCTTTCTAAAAAGCACTTCACACCTGGCTTTTCCCCAAGCACGGGGAGGGGATGAGGTGTATGAGAAGATTTAATAATGGACTGCAGGTGCCAAGTTTTTAATATTTATGGTTTTAATAGATGTATATATTATGCTGTTTTATTATGGACATAATTTTAATTATTGTTTGGGACCAACGTAGAGTTTGATGGGTGACTGTATAAATGTTATAGAGAGATGATAGGTCTGTGTGTGTGTGTGTGTGTCTGTGTGAAAAAGAGAGGGGGGAGAGGGGAGGAGGAGGAGGTCCTGAATTCTTCCCTCTTGCAATTGACAGCTGCTGTCTTCAAATTTTTCTGTGCACAGGAACAGCACTGCTCTGATATCCAAGATGATTAGAAACATTACAAGTTAATAGAAATTATTTGGTGGGCATGAAGGATAGCAATATATGAGCTTCTTGTGTTACTGCACTTATTCACTACTGCCTATTTATTCTTTCCAAAACATTTGTCAGGTTTTAATGAGAAAAAGAGGCTAAAAAAAATAGGAAAAGAAAAACTTTTCATCCTTGAATTTTTCCACTTTTTTCCTGACATTTTCCAGATTTTTTTTTCCAAGCCTTTCCATTTTTAATCCCACCTCTCCAAGAGGTATCTAACACTGGAATGATAAAAAGTTGCCTTTCACTAAACTGGATCAGTTTTTTAGCCTACTTGTTTCTGTACTGACCAACCACAGGATTTCAATCTTTCACGGTTAGTTTGTATTTTGTATCTACTGGTCGTTACTTTTAAATTATATTTCTCCTATATTCTTCTCCATTTCTTTTGGAAAGAGAGACTGAACATGTTGCCAAGCTATGCAGAAATACATTTTGATGGAATGCATATGTATCTAATTTATATGAATTCAAGGGCTGCCATATTTGGAAAATATAACATTAAAACCTTTCTCCTACCCCCAATTTGTCATCAGTTTCCTAAATCATTCAATGATCAATCTCAAAAATCAATGCTTTGAACAAGAGGAAATAGACTTACCTGGGTAGATACCCAGTCCATGTTTGTGTCATAGTCAATATTCATTGGAATGTGATTCATTTGTGAAACCCAGATAAACCAAGCTGCTTCCAGAAATCTGCGAAGTCCAATATAGTGTCAAATTAATATTTTTGCTAAGCACCCTTTCACACAGTACTATCGAAGTAGTTGAACAATAGAGATGGAATGAAAGCACAGTTCATTGTAACGAAGACACATAAATGGTATGTTTGACTTTCCAAAAGTTGTCAATAAAGCTACTGAGCAATGTGCCACTTTGGGGAAAGGTGTTCATCTGTCACCAGGGGGTCAGATGTCATCCATACATTAATAGTACTCCGTTGAATATTTTGACCCTTGGTTGGCTGAATGATATTGTCAATGTTTTTTTCCAGTGCCTACAGGCTGTGGAAGTTTAAAGACGGGAGGGGAGACAGAGTTAATCTCAACCCTAACAAGACTAAATGGTTGTGGGCACATGGACTTTCTAAATCTGGGGATTTCCTGTCTGTGGTTCTAAATGGAGCTAAACGTCTCCAGATGTAACTTGTACACAATTTGGTGGATATGCTGGACACTCAGCTTCTGCTCAAAGAACAAGTTGTTAGTTGTGGCGAGGCTTTTGCAAAGGATTATCTTGTACAGCATTTATGCCCATTTCTGCACCAGGAAGCCCTCCTGGCAGTTATTCATGCCTTAGTTAATCTCATGTGTAGGGCCGTCCTTGAAAACCACTTGGAAGTTTCCACTGGTCCAGAATGTGGTCATATAGCACTTCTGTTTCATGAGTAGTATTTATCACTAACTGATAATTATTTAAGAAAAAAATTAAGTTGGGGTTACCTGGACAGCCAGTAGTATGCCATAAAACACTTAAATCCCATAATGGGCATGTAGATAAGGATGACTCTGATCTGGTAAGTGACAATCAAGGCTAGATCCTGTTTCAGAAGAAAGAGAGAAAAGATAATATTTTCTATAAGTAATCCTATGCTACAATATTTCTTAGAAAATAAGCTCCCATTAGCAGTATAGGCTTTTGGAGAATGGGGAATAGGCAAAATAATCCACACAGGAACTTGGACTCCAGGAATGGATGTAAATACAGCTTTTGGGGGGCAGAAAAAGTTAAGAGATTGGGGCCTTGGGCAAAAATAATATATGTTTGCTAATGGTGGTACCTGACAGGAGGCAGGGGAGGGAGATAAAAAGGGAAGACAATAAAGTGAATTGGCCAGTGGGACATACCATGCTAGATCAGCAGCCTATTAGCCAAGGGATAAAAATAAGCTGGAAGTGGGGGGCAGGCAGTGGAATAAAGAACACCACACCACCCCCACCACCCAAAAAACAACACTTGTCCTATCCAGATTTTGTTTCATCTGAAACTGTGAGTAACCAAAGCATTCCAGATTTCAGTTCTGTAAAACTGGAGCTGATCCAAAGTAGCTCAACAGAATTTCCAGAACATGATGACATGTAGGTCTGAAACATTTTTTTCTCATTTGTGCATATCCCTAGGTTGACATACTTACCACCCATTCTTTGCGTTTGATTGTAGAGTAGTATATGGAGAACTGGAAGAAGGGAACTATTAAAAGCGGTGCGACTACTGTTAAAAAAAAAGAAATATACTCTTTAAAAACACACTTATTCACTCTTCTGCCCTATTTCTTCTGACCAAGTTGTAATTGTTATAGTGCATCCTACATTTTCTCCTTATTTGGCTTATATTTCTGTTATTTTAGAAATATGTTCCTTTTTTTAAAAAAAAAAGGTTTTATTTTATTTTTAATACAATCTTCCATTACACGGTGTGTCATCTGGTTGCAAATATTTTGCAGTAGTAATTAAAATTACAACTATATTCTTTATATTAATGTTTTGCTAATACATATGTCATTCATTATAACAATCATCATCTTAACATTTTTAATTCAATTCACATATTTTCTACCTTCGCTACTGTTCTTTTATCTCTAATTTTGATATTTATTTTCTAGCCATCGGTAAAATAGTTCCCATATCATATAATATTCAGTTTGTTCCTTCTCTTTAATTGCAAGTGTTAATCT
>JANHFL010006345.1:8250-22885 GCA_032468155.1 Oxyrhabdium leporinum | reverse complement strand
GAGAGAGAGAGAGAGAGAGAGAGAGAGAGAGAGACAGACAGACAGACAGACAGACAGACAGACAGACAGACAGAGACTGATATATCAATCTGGATGCTCTTTCTCCATTTTCAAACAGCAAATAAGAGAGCTTCCTAAAAACTAATGAAATTTCTCAGTGTAACTTCTACTCTTTCAACATAGGCAAGCTTCAGCACTGTCATCTGAACATCTTGCTGATAAAGTATTTTCTATTAGAAGTAAATCACATTGCACCTTACAATCAAGGTTCCTTCATATAGCCAATACTTACAATTATATTTCTATCTCATGTATTAGAAAATTAAAATACGTACTCTATGTAAACTTTAATCAAGCAGTCAAAAATAATTTATTAGTAAAATTTTCAAATATGATCAAACCAGTCTTGACATTACAAATGCTGGGAATCAATCTGGAGCGAAATAATTTTAAAGTATTCCCGGCAAACATCACACTCTAAAACATCAGCTTATCCAAGACCATTTTCAAAATTTGAAAATGACAATCGCATATCTAACATTGTGATCATAAACATTTTTACTCAACCTTACTCCTGGGTTTCAATGAATTTTATATTCATCAGAGGTGCTTTGAAGCTAGACTTACTTTTTAAAACAGCAATGCTATTTAAAGATTCCAGACTATACATTAAAACAAGAATTATAAAATAGAATTTTAATGAGGACTCACCCAAATAACTTGTCTAACTTGTCAAACACCAATTGCTAATTAGTTTATATGAAATGAATTATGCCAAAATGACACCAATGCTGGCTGAGACAGTATTTAAATAAACCTTTAAAAGATTGTACTGAGTTGAGTTTACAAATCACCCAAATTTGCAAAGAGGGGGGAAGCTGGTATGAAAAGTCCTGACTATGAAAGCAAAACCATCTGTAGCTCCAAGGAATATTCCTGGGCACTATTTCTCAGTGAGGAACCCTTCGAAATGGGAGCAACCTCATGAATCCTTGAATTTCTCAGTGAGTTCTATTGTAATGAGGACAAGGAGATCTTTAAATTTAATTTAGAAATTTTAAAGAAATTTGTAAATTTCTTTAGAAGATAGCCTCAAGATCCAAAAAGACAGTATCAAGATCCCACAAAGTGATAGCACTGCTTTATTAGTAAGATCACACTTGGAATACTGCATCCAGTTCTGATCACCACCATACAAAAAAGATGCTGAGGCTGTAAAAGAGCATAGGGAAGAGCAACAAAGATGATTAGGGGGTTGGAGGATGAAACACAGGATGAAAGGTTGCAGGAATTGTGTACCTCTAATCTAACAAAGAGAAGGATGAGGGATGACATGATGGCAATCTTCCAATATTTGGGAGGCTGTCACAAAGAAGTGGGGAACACAACCTAGTCTCCAAAGCACCTGAAGGCAGAACAAGAAGCAATGGATGGAAACTAATCAAGGAGAGAATCAACCTAGGCAAGAAGTAACAAATGGGAAACTTATCAAAGTGAGATCCAACTGAGAAATTTCCTGACAGTGAGAGCAGTTAATTAGTGGAGCAGCTTGCCTTCAGAAATTGTGGGCGCTCCATCACCAAAGGTTTTTAAGAGACTGGCCAGTCATTTGTCCAGAATGGTATAGGGTTTCCTGCTAGGGCAGGGGCTGGACTAGAAGACCTCCAAAGTCCTTTCCAAGTCCGTTTTTCTGCATTCTTTCGGGATAGGTGCCGCTTTTGGCAATTCAGATCTCCCCCTGCTCAACTAGCACACTGAGACGAAGCTGTACTCACCGTGGCATCCTGCCCAGCGTAGTGGGAAATCACCCGGTGGCCCCCCGGGTGCCGCCAGAAGAAGCTGCTGATGTCGTAGACCTTCCTGTCAATCACAAGCCACTTCTCCTGAAGATGAGGCTGAATCCGTCCCGTGCGCAGACCGATTTCTTCCCACGTGAAAAAACGGCGGGAATAGATTTCGCTCCCGTTTGTCTTTTTCCCTCCTCCTACAGCCCCCACCCCGGTATCCTGCAGCGGAGGAGTCATTTATTCCACAGGGCTAAATTCCGTGCTTCTCCAACAAGGATCTCCTCCACGAATGCACAATTGCCCGTACAAGGCAGAGTGAGCAGTTCTAGCAACAGAAGGATCGAGCGCGCTCAATCAAGCCCCTTGTTCTGGAACTCTCTCTTCGGCACCTGATTGGTCCGTCGAGCTGCTAAGATACACCATTGGCTCTCCGGCGCCTCTCTTAATTAGCACTGGCTCCTCGCTTTACACCTCAATGTAACCGAGCCGCCTCCGTACGTTCGATGAA
Source organism: Oxyrhabdium leporinum (assembly GCA_032468155.1). NCBI lineage: Eukaryota > Metazoa > Chordata > Lepidosauria > Squamata > Cyclocoridae > Oxyrhabdium > Oxyrhabdium leporinum. The sequence continues at coordinate 20,590 of JANHFL010006345.1, read as the reverse complement.
CGCTCACGCCCATGGTAAGCTTTTCACCTTGCGAGTCCTACTGAGTTTCTTCCGCCTCAACTCCCAGACTCCGCAATTCTTTTCCTTTCCAGAGTTTACTATCTCCATGGTGCAGCACTTATTTCATGAATCATTAAGAGTCTACATACCGCCTGTCTTCTCTGAATGGCTTATTTCATCAGGTTGGCACCTTAGGTCAAATATGTTTTGCTCTGAAAACTACATGTTTTAGGGTAATAGGCTTAGGGCAATGAGTCTCCCAATGCCCCTGTTTACTGAGTTGTCTTTTTAGACTGGATGAAGCGTCGTCCTGTCGGTTATAATCAAAAGATGAGGTTTTTCCTTCATTTTGAGAAGATTAAGAGAGAACAGGTATGTTGCAAGAATGCACTAAGCGTTGCCATGCCCAATTTATCTTCCATGATCTTTGGAGCAAGAGTTAGATGCAATAAATCCACTTCATTAAGTAGCATAGCCTAAACTGAGATTTTTTTGCCTGCAGGTAGGGAATGAGGCTGTGCCCAGATAGTGCTATTCATGTGGGGGAAGAAGTAATAATTAGCATTTAATATAATTGCAACATGCATTATGCTGAAGTGCCACCTCTTTAAAAAAGTTACACTGCATGAAATAGAAAAACACGAGTTTTTAAACTACAGAAGCAAGAATTAGCCCCTTTCACATACATGTATTAATGGATCTGGTAGTATACATGCATACTCCTAGAGGTGCTAATTCACATGGAGCATATAAACCAAACTGATCAGGCCTCACTTGGTGAAGATTAAAGCGGGTAAACTCTTTAAAAAAACTTCAGGCATTAAACTTATCTGTCATTACTATGCTTATCTGGGAAATTCTAATTTCCAACAAATAAGAATTTATTGAAGCACACAATGTTTTGGGGTCAGCAGGTACACTGACATTTTGGGATCATGTAGCTGCTCAGAGAAAATGGCTGCCACAGTTGGCTTGCCCATTTACAAAATGGCTGTCACAAAGGGTGTGGCCTTTCATAAAACATCCCTCCATTGTGTACTGTACAATACAGAATGGTAAGTGATGAGATTACTCACTGCTGCTCCAGCTTTCCTTTTGTCCTTTTCTCTGAACTGATGGGTGTACAATATTTCCAAAACATTTGCTTATACCCAGTTTCCATTTTTTTCCCAGAGCACCTACATCTATGTGGAATACAAGGTCTCTGAAAAATAGATCTCTGGACACTGTTAAAAATATAGAATATGACAGAGATTGGAGGGCCACAAAGGAGATATCTGTTGGCACATTAGTGCCTGTAATGTGTTTGTTGAAGTCCCAGCCTAAGGCTAATTTAATATAGCACTCACAGTTTAAAATAGACAATGCTAATAAGTATTTTCTTGGCTATAGTCTTTATTTGGACTATCTCACCTTTTCTTTTTTAAAATACAAATATATTAATATATTATTGTGCTTACAATAAATATTCATCAATGAAAGTACACTATTTCTATTTCATTCACTGGCAAAATTAAATAACGCAGATGTTTTGGCCTGAAGGAATTACAGTACTCATGTTTTACAAATATAGACTCTTCCCCTTCACTCAGTCATTCCTTAGCAGATTCCAGTAATAACTGATTTCTGCTGAGACTATGTATGAGGTATTGTCACCATCAAAGTAACTAAGTCAGGACTTAATTATGTAAAATTTTTAAATTTCAATTAATGCAGAATCAGGCTGAGTGCAGAACTCTTGTTAGCGTAAGTTACTTCATCATTTCCATGTAAAGTGCCATGTGGTGTGGCATTCTCACAGTATGGAGAGCTTTTGATGTCTGTAGTTACAGTCATTTTATTCATCTGTTTTTCCTGGTGTTGAAGAAGTATGTATGCTGTTAGGTGTAGCAGCCTATAATAGTCTCTAGATAGAACCCATAATTGGATTTGCATTGGGCATGTTCACCTTTCACTTTCTGCATCCAATAGGTAAAATTTTCTGCCTCCTATTGATGAGGTCTTTGAAATAAAGGCACAGACCCAAAAGTCCTGTGGTGTGAAATCAGAATACGTTAGTGCAAGCAATTTTGATATACCCCTTTGTCAGTGAGAAATGCTGTTTCAGAAATTGAATAGATTGTGATTTTATTTTTGATAGGCAATCTATATTCTCAATGTAGGAAATTCTTAGCTTAAAATACCTCATAGTACCTGGGAGCTCATCTGATATCTGGAAATAGATACAATAGTTCAAATCCATCTCAATGCATTTTAATTTAAGTGGATTTTGATGGGTTGGAAAATAGAAAGGTTGGTTGTTTAGAAGTACCCATATCTTAGTAAGCAGTACAGGTAGACCTCGAGTTACAAGCATAATGGATCCTACCCATCATAGTCGGAATTTGTGATGGTCCTAACGTGGGTCAAAGAACATGTCAGAACTGCTTTCATGACCTTTTCTGTGGCAACTGTTAAGTGAACTCATGGTTCACTATCTGCTGGTTTTGCCAAAAACCAGGAGTAAATGCTAATTTTCAGCAAAACCATCATAAAATGCAATCATATGACCACAGGACACTGCTGCAAATGGCCACAAACGCAGCCCAGTTGCCGAACACCCTAAATACAGTCATCTGACTTGAGGAAGCAATCATCGGAACTTCAGACTGGGTCACAGATATGCCTCCAGGTACGTCCATTGGAACTTTGAACAGTTGCAACTGGTTATAAACTGAGGACTACCTGTATTGTAATTCAACAGGACAAAATTTTTTACCAGTTTCTTCCATTGCTCTTTAACATACAAAATTGAGAAGAAAATAGTTTTGTGTTTATATGATTTCAGAACCTTTGTTTCTGGGGCACTTATTTAAAGAGATTAGACTTCTATAGCTGAGCCCTGTCTAACAAAGTGGAATTCAATGCACAAGTATAGAGTAGGTGGTACTGGGGTCAACACTAGTAATTACGAGAGGGATCTTGGTGTCCTAGTAGATAATCACTTAAATGTGAGCCAGCAGTATGCTGCAGCTGCCAAAAAAGCTAATATAGACCTAGGCTGCATTAATAGAGGGATAGATTTAAGATCACGTGAAGTGTTAGTACCACTTTATAATGCCTTGGTAAGATCACACTTGGAACATTGCATCCAGTTTTGATTGCTATGATACAAAAAAAGATGTTGAGACTCTAGAAAGAGTGCAGAGAAGAGCAACAAAGGTGATTAGTGGACTGGAGGCTAAAACATGAAGAACGGTTTTAGGATATGTCTAGTTTAACGAAAAGAAGGACTAAGGGTGACATGAAAGCAGTCTTCCAATGTCTAAGTGACTACCACAAAGTAGAGAGGGTCAACCTATTTTCCAAAGCACCAAAAGACAAGACAAGAAGTAATGAATGGAAACTAATCAAGGAGGGAAGCAACCTAGAACTAAGGAGAAATTTCCTAACAGCAAAAACAAGTAGCCAGTGGAATGGCTTACCTTCAGAGGTTGTGGCTGTTCCATCACTGGAGGCTTTTAATTTTAAGAAGAGACCGGACAGTCACTCATCTGGAAATGGTATAGGGTCTCCTGCTTGAGCAGGAGGTTGGACTAGAAGACCTCTAAGGTCCCTTCCAACTCTGTTATTCTGAGAAACAACATAGAAACAACAGAGGATAGGCTTCTCTAGTGCCAATACTACAGAGACGGTCACACTAGCCTTTTTACACTATTACTACAGAAATATCCAGGGCACATAAGACAATTGTACTCTAGCCTGTTGTTTTCAGATACCAATCCTGCTACAACATCCTTGCCATGTTCCTTGTAGCAGTAGTCCAAACACATATTTAACACCTGTATTAAAGGCTCAACTTTCAACTATATCTAGTTTGCCATATTAGAAGGCCTTATAACTCTTTTTTTAATATACTATTTATGCTTCCATACGGTCATCTAATGTTCCTATGTTTATTTTAGTTTCTATTTTTTATGTATATATTTAGTTTTTAAGGTGTGTATCTTTTATATTTTTAGTTTTTTCTCTTTACTCTTGATTTGTCCTTAATGCTTTTTAATGACTGCACCCATCCTCTTTATGTTGGTTTACGATAATAATAAAATTATAGAGTTTCCTGCTTGAGCAGCGTGTTGGACTAGAAGATCTCCAAGGTCCTTTCCAACTTATTTTGCTGTTAGATTGTGATGGTTAAAGGCCAATAAATGAACAATTTAACACATAATATATTTGGAAATATACCATAATACCGTAATATAAACCTGAATACAAACAATTTGCTTGATTAAGAATGACTACTGTTTAATTGAAAAGTTGTGGGCAATTCATCTATGAGTTTACTATATGTACAATGATCTGTGAACTCAGCTATTCTGGTTTATGGCTTAATGCAAACTGTGAGTGCACCCCAAATGTGGCTTATTTAACAAACCTTGGCTAAAGAAATGGGCTTAGTGTATGATGTATTAACAAAAATATAAAGCTGAAAATACTAAACCAGTATATCACTGTAGATTTCTTTTACATTTTTTAACAACGTTAGCCTTCTAAATGGCATGTAACTTATTACGATTAGGAATTATTTCTTTAGTCTACTTTATTCTAATTCTTTTTTTTAACAAGCTATTTCTAACAGACTTGCTATTTTTCTTTGTTACCTACTGAAATCACTTTTCCCCTATTTTTACAACAAAATACAGGATTAGCTGAAGTTTGTTCAATCTAAATTTTTGCCTCTTCACTGAAACAGCAAACTGTGGGCAAACAATGAGCAGTCCATTCAAACTGTGACAAGATGGAAATTCGCTACCTGAATTCTAACCCAGTAGTTATATTCCAGTGTAACTAAGGAAAAATAGCTGCTATCCAGTTAGAAGCCATGCTGATAAAGACTTAGGGTCAGATCCTGATGCTGCTATCCGCATATCTACAGAAGTACTAACTCAGAGTGATCCTCCTTGAATCATTGAATGACAAAAAATGCATTTATAATATGAAGAAACTGATACTATAGGAAGAGAGCTATGTTAGTCTAGGATAGCCAAAAGTTAGTGTCTGGTAACACCTTTTAAGACAAACACATTTATTTTAAAACATAAACTTCTTTGAACTCACAAATACCTTAAAGGAAACCTGCATGAGGTCTCATATCATGCTAAGATTGAACTTCTTAATTGTGATTTATTTCATAATCCATAATCGACTGATTTCCAAATAACATTAAGCCATAGTAACTGGGTACACTTGGTATTCCTTTATACAATATGAAAACTTAATTTATCTTCTATGAATTAAATGTATCCTAACATATAATAGATTGTTCAATCAATCACCAGTAAATATTAAAAAAATATATAGTACCAAAGTAAAATAAAATAGATGAGATAAAAGGCAAGTATAACAAAGATATAAAAACAAAGAAAAATGTAACATACATTGCTATAAACATGCAATAATTACCTATGAAAGTGTAAATCTAAAATGTTATAGACTATGAAGAAATAAAGTAGATATATATAAAATCTAAAAGCAAGATAGAAAGCATGTGTTAAATCTAAAATGCTAAATAAAAGTGATTATTTCTGTAACCAGTTATGCATTATTTTCATTGTGGTAACAGAATTTGGCTACTTTACCCGTGATTAAGAGTTCTGAATCTTCTTGTAGATGTTTCACACAGAAATTTTCTGGAAATGTATGTCTTCCTGGAAATGTATATTTTAGGGGTAGAATAAGGAGACCTCATATCCGGTAGACTTTACAGTGTGGTAATACATACAAAATGCTTTCAATTTCCTTATTGCCTCATGGACAGGTATGTTCAGTAAATGGGATTTATCTGCCTTCTAGCTTCTCCCCTTCTGAAGAACCGCTGAACCTCAAAATTAAATAGGAAAAGTTCAATCTGAGGGGGCATGTGTTTCCTAGCACAGAGACATAGGACCTTACCCCACTTATGCTAGCTTATATAACATCTTTTTTACTTGGTTATTGCATTTGTCTTAATCCCAGCGCTTGAATGAACCAGGTTAAAATCTTGCTTAGCATTACTGGTATTAAAGTAGCATTTTCCCTCTTAAACTAACTTCATTGGAAAAATGGTCACAATCTGTATGAAATCTGTTACACTTTGCTAATCATTCTGCTGAAGACATGAATAATAGTGGAGTGAATCAGAACAGGGCTCCTTAGTTGCTTCAGTTTGCTTGGCAAGCATTTTTCAGAAGTGGTTTGTTGTTGCCTGGTTCTTAGGGCTGTGGGGGAGTGATTGACCCAACGTCACCCAATTGATTTTGTCCCTAAGGCAAGACTGGAACTCAAGTGTCCCAGTTCTAGCCTGATGTCCTAATCACTACACCAACCTGGCTCTTCCAGTACAGTCCCATGGCAGTAGCAGAAACCTGAAATAGCAAAGAAGTAAAATAATGGCATAACCCTCCTTTCCATCTCCCCCTTAATTGGTGGAAACTGAAAATCACTTTTTCTTGTCTATGTTAAAAAATGCGAAGAAATGGGAGAGAAATCCTAAATAAAAGTGCTGCTTGTAACTCAAGACTCCTTCTGTAGCCTTGCTCTGTTGTTATTGTTAGTAAGCCATATTTATTTAGCTTTGGGTAAGGCAGAACATGGTGTGGGAAAAAGAGCATGGGGAGGAGCTGAGAGGTGACTGACAGATTCCTGCCACCAGACCTCCCCCAGTCCTACTGCAGTGAATGTTATGACAGAGATTTTTCTTGCACCTGGTGACCTATGGGAGGGGAGGGCAGCAAAGCCAGAGGAATCAACCCAATCCTTTACCTACCATGTGCAAAAACATGGCAGCACCCTTTAGCCGTGAGTCACATCATGCTGGGATCATTTTCTGCTGACTCAGGATGGCTTAAGAGTCCTTTAACTTAGCCTACAGTTGAAAAGAGTTCAGCAGAACTGGTTTGATCATGAGACAAAATGAAGCAACTACCTTAGGCAGTAGATCTGAGAGGTACAAAAAGAACCCAGGTGTATTTGCCATGTGACCTGTTCCTAATGCCTGTAGTTCTGCTGTTCTTAGAAGAGGTAGAGGAACAGACTGTTTCTTCTTCAGTTCAAGTGTATACATGTACTGAGAAGTGTACTTTGTTCTTTTCTCAGGCACCAAACTGTGTTTCATGAGCATCCAAAACAAATGGGGCAGTGAGTTGTGTTTACAACTAGCTGATGTGTAATAAGGTTACCACTAATGTTTCTTATACTGAAGAACTGCCATTTGTTAATTATGGGACTCATAGTTTTTGTTCATTGTTAGAATAACATAACATACATGTCACTCTAAGCCCTGATTTGCTTAGCTGTGGTTTGTTCAATAAGCTATGATTGGTTATGTTCATGTATCACAATAAGCTATAAATTCTGGGTTTCCAATAGTCATGAGTACTAATTGTGTCTTGCAGCTCCTCAGTTACTATTTGCTTACCAAGCTCTCTGACTCACCTGATTTCATTTGTATTTCCAGTGTCGTTTGACATTTTAATTGAGACATCTTATTGGAGAATATTTATTTAGCAATTCCTTAGTAGTCTTCTTTACAATTCAAATAAAGCTAAATAAACAATTTTTATAATGCATTCATACAAAGTTATGGATGCATTTTTATGAAGAGCAAGCTTTACAAAACACTCTAGTTCAATGCATATTCATTTTTAAAAATTCCTCTTCAGTTTCTTGAGCTGACACAAGTAGCTCAAGCATGCTGTAAATAGTCATACCCCTATTTCCTCCTCACCTTCCCCCCTTCATGCACACTCACACATACATGCATACATACATGCACACTTATATGGAGAGAGCAATTTGGAATCAACTCAAACACAAGGTGACTATTTTAAATTCTTAGAACATGTTAGCACATATCTAACAAAATATAAAACACCTGTAAAATTGATAATCATAACTTTAAATAAATATCAACTGGGCATTCATGCCCATACCTCTAAAAGCATTATTACATTTTTCTAATTATTTTTGGTGAAGTCAGCAATTAACCTTGGGATGTATATTGAATACAAAACAGGCCAAGGTCAAAAAAAAATAGATGAAGCTGAAAAAAGTGGGTTGGACTGTAGTAAATAAAAAATGGAATATAAATATTGAATACATATATTCAAAAGTACAACAAAGCAATTCATAAGAAAGGCATGAAAGGCATAACAATAGGGCTACTTAAACTATTCTTTCTGACAAAGGTCTGCGAGCTGTTAGTTATTGGTCCACAATGAGATAAGTACAACATTTGACATTGCTGTGACAGCTAAGCATGTGATCGGTGTAATTTTATGTTTGTTGAACCTCATAGTAAAACATTTGGACTTTGATTTTATATGCCTTTTTTCCTTTTATTTTTCTAATAATTCCTTGTTTATAAAAGTATTGGTCCACAACATTTTTGAAATACAAACCCTGGTCGTTCTTAGTAGACACAAAAGCATGCAGTATTCTTATATGTACGTTTGCCACATGTACCCAACGTACTTCTAAAAATCAAGAAACTCAAGACTTTCTGTCATGAAGTAAGTCATTTTTTTAAAAAAATAAAAAGTAGTTTAAAAGATAAATGATGTGATCAATTCCAATCAATTTCTTTTCATGTTAAAGTTGACCTTTTATTTGTCAATTCTTTCTTTCTACCCCTCTTCCAGAAAATATTATACAGCCAGTTTGACATGGAAGAGTGATATTAAACAAAACATCCATGTTTATCAACTCCCTTTGGATTCTCCACTTCTTTTAGATGGTCTTCTGATTTATGGTGAACATAATGGGCAACAACTGTAAGAGGAATCAATGAATATTACCATGTTCAGCCAGTTTTGCAGTTATTTTAACTCTTACTCCCGTAGGAATTTTGGGTTGGACTGAGTTTCTTCATTTTTATTCTAAAAAAAATAAAAGCAGGAGAAGCAGGAGTAAACCATACTCAAACGATATTGCATTACTGTCTGTTACTTCCTTCTGATTTCTTCTTCTTTTTTCTTCTTCTTTCTTTCCAACTTTAATTTTGTTTCATTCTCTTTTCACATCAAATCTGATATATCTTACAGATATAGAATGTGAGTGTCTTTGGTTTGGGAAGTATGCATGACATATTAATATTAATGTGCTTTCAGATTTCTCCCATGATTGTCTGGGTGTGTGTTATCTACTACAGTTGCTGTTGCAATCCCCATTGTTTACTCCTTTTGAAGTCTTATATTGTCTATGATAAAATATCACTTTTCAGCTGAGGGTTTCCAAAAGAGTTGACGAAGTTTAAAAAACATCTTTAAACAGTTTAAATTCTCCTAAAACTTTAATACTGAATTCAGTGTAAACATAGGAACACATTATTTTTATTAGTCTGAATAAATCTACTGTAGGAGAAAGGTCTACAGTAGTGCAGGCTGGTACATAGATATTTTTTGGCTTTTCAGTACAAGACCAGCCTAGAGTCACCCCACAGACAGGAGCTTGACATTTGCCAAAGCCCAGGCTTGAAAGCACAGCCAGGTCTTCACTTTTGAAATATCAAGATGAGATCTTTAAGTGGATGGGGTTCCAGAAGGCAGAAGCTATAACAGAAAAGGTGTATTTCCTAGGGTCCAATAATTGAAGGAACCCATGATACCTCATTCTACCCAAGCTTAACTGAACAGGCAGAAATCTGGCGGTCTCTGAAATAGCTAGACCTTACGCCTTGATTCAACTGGCAACCCATGCAGGTTGTGGAATAGCAGTGAACATAGCCATTCTGTGGCATGCCCAACACTGCTTGCATTGCCATCTTCTCAGCTACTGCCATCTTCTGGACCAGCTTCCAGGGGATAAGAGTGCAGTGTGCCCAATGTAGAATGCAGTTGTCCCTTCATGAGTTGACTAGTGTATGTGTGACTGTCTGGAGGGCCTCTCAATCTGAGCAATTGGTACAACTTGTGCAATTGATGGACCTGTACAAAAATGTTATCCCTCCAGACTAAAGATGAAAAAGTCTCCAAATCTGGGTGGGGGATGGGATGAGATGGGACAAGTATTCACTAATTGGGAATTAGTCTTGTCAAAATTAAGCTTTCCCATCCAGATTCAAACACCCTGCACACTGTGGATCAAAGCATTGACGACAACACCTGGATAGCTTGGTGTGAAAATGTATAACTGGGTATTAACCATGTATTGTTGACCTCACCCAGCAGCTTCATGAGATGCTAAACAGGAAGAGAAAGGGTAACATCCCATAGATGAGGGGCTGCAGACACAACCTTTCCGCACATTACTGGCTAAAACCTATCAGAGAGAACGGAGGAGAACCGCTATAAAATTGTGCCTTCCACACCCATACCCTGCAGTTGGTCTAAATGAATATTGAAGCTAATAGTTTCAAAAACCTCTGAGAGATCAAGGAGCACAATAATGGATGCACCACTCCCATCCTGGCTTCATCAAAGGTCAGCAACAAGTGCTACCAGTGATGTTTCTGTACTGAATCCTGGCCTAAAACCTGATGGAAACAGGTCCAGATAATTCATTTTCTACAATATGTTCTGTAGTTGCTGTCTGGCTACCTTCTCAACAACATCCTCAAATACTTGGTCAGAATTATTGGTTCCAGTGAGGGGTTTTTGAGGGTAGGGCATATCATCACCACCTCTCAAAGAAACAGACATCACTGCATGGATGCAACTACCGGTCATATCCCAGGTTGCTTTAACAATGTTGTTTGTGCATGTAGAGCTTCTACAGATATTTTTCCTTCTGTAGACATGACAATAAATTACGGTACATAACATTTTTGCAAATTAATCCTTGTATTAATATATGATTGTTTTCGTTACTAATTTAAGGCAAAGTGAGACATGTCTGCTTCATAGGGCCTCCTTGCTATATGCAAACTGCATTTCAAATTTCTAATGCTCCTCCTTCCTGGTCATGATTTTAAATCTGAATATGTGAATTGAGTTTGCTATCTCCACATGTAGTAAGGAGAAAATGGTTTGAAATCCATCAAAGCCAGATTAAAATGAAATGCTTTTGGTTTGTACAAGTGTTATTATATTTATATTTATGCAAAACTGCAACTTGTTTACTGTACATCAGCGAGGTCAAATTGTAAAAGTGAAAAAACATCAAGATGCTACAATTGCTTAAAATAGAGGATAATATATTGAGAATATGGAATACTAGAGGATTTTTTTAAAAAAAGTAATTTTTTAATGTTTTGAAGAAAAACGTTCTACATTTTGAAATATGGTATTCAACCCTTGAAATTTCTGTGTGTTGTATTTAGATATCAGTAGCTATGCTTCAAACGGAGGCTGGACTATTTCAGTCCATTTAAGTTTTTACTGAAGTGTACTACTCACATTTCCCATGCAATATACCCTATTACTGTTTCTATCTTTGTATGGTGCAAGAAATAAATTTCTACCAATAATGCACCTTTTGAAATAAAAGTTATGAGTCAGAAACAAATGATACACTTCCTGAATAACGTGTTTTGTCTGCTGTCTCTTATCTCTATAAATATGCATGAATTTGAATTCTAAGGAAAGGAAAGACTATAAATTACCACCCACTTTGTGATTAGTTATCTAGAGTTTTTGCCAGGCTGTGAAGTGGCATAAATGCAAAGGAGAGATTATAAATGCATAAAGGATTTGGTTTTAATGTGAGACTTTAGACCTATTACTTTATGTACACTGTCTTCCTCTTGTTCCCTAGGCAAGTACTGTGAAATGTGACAAAGGAGAAAAATCCAATTATAGAATTAGAGTATTAAAAGACAACAATGCAATAACACCCCCGCCCCCTCTTTTTTTAACTGTTTGGGCCAAGATCAAATGTAGTATCTGTTGTTATTAGTCTTTTTACTGCTATTTAGTTTTGATCACATTGATAGTTTTTGAGTCTGTTTTTTTCTTTGTTCACTGACATTTAAGTACTGACCTTGAGCTTATATTTCCCATCAGTAGTACAAATGAACATTTTAAAAGTATGCTTTTTTGATATGCTATAACATTGAAATACATCGTTCAATAACCATTTTGAAAGATAACAAATATTTAAACTCTGATGAACATGGACAATAATATAAATGCTGGCCATAATAAAGTATATATCTCATTTTTAGGCATGCCTAGAATGCTGAGATAATCTGGAGTTTATGGCATTTAAATATTGCAGACAGGAAGGTTGATTATCAAAGAATGTAGCATGCAAACATGCAAAATAGAGTGTGAAGATATTTGAGGGGCTGCCACAGAGAGGAGGGGGTCAAGCTATTTTCCAAGGCACCTGAAGGCCAAACAGGGAATAATGGATGGAAACTGATCAAGGAGAGATTCAACCTAGA
>JANHFL010006344.1:41411-54800 GCA_032468155.1 Oxyrhabdium leporinum | reverse complement strand
AAACCCTTTTAAAACCCCGTTTAAAATTAAAACCCATAAAAATTAAAACCAATTTAAAAACCCCTCAGTCAGGAAAGTCGTAAAATGGGTCACCCATGTGAAAACCCAGTTTTGCAAACTTTTCTGCATCAATCAGTTAAGTGAACCAATTGTTCATTATGGACCATTTTTGCCCAAAAAATGGAAGTAAACATCAGTTTTCGACAAAGTTTTAAAACGCAGTCACATGACCATGTAATGTGGCAAAGAATCATAAATGCCGGTCAGTTGCAGTCATGTGACTGCAGGGGAATGAACATAAGAACTTGAGGCATAAGTATTCCAGGGGAAATCCATCATACCTTTGAACGGTAGCTAAACAACAGGTCATAAGTCGAAAACTACCTGTACACATTAATCTGGATTTGAATCGGATTTAACTTTGAGCCCTTATCTGTAAGATTGCACTGTGGCTGCTTCTTTGTTTATGAATATTAATCCAGTTTTAAACAAGTGAATGATGCTAAAAATAATATTGAATTATGTTCGTTCAATCATTCAATTACTAGGATATAGTTTCCTTCAATCCGAATCAATGGAAGCAGTAGCCAAAAGACAAGAATTGATTCAGAAACAAAATATTTCCAGGTAAAATTAACTAAATCACAATTATTAGAATATACATGCTAATAAGCCATAATTTATGGCTTATCACCTAGCTTGTTGTTTGTTCGAATGTTTACACCAATGGTTTACTCAATTAACCCTGATTAAACAAATCATAGTTAGAATGTCAGATGGCTTATAGGTCAACCTGTTACTGTCATCCAAACTGTGGATATGGATGGTATTATTATTTCAATTACAGGCAATCTTTCTATATTTTCATCTTTGTCCATTAGCTACTACGATAGTATGAATCTATCACTTGCAGCATTATATAGATTTTCTTAATATGATTACTGTGGCATGTATCTCAGGAGGCAGCAGCCTCTAGCACTATCTGGGCTACTAAACTAGCCTTGATTACTATATGGATGAGAGACCACCAAGAATTTCTAGAACCAGAGGCTAAACAGGGAAGTGTAAAAAAATCTTACTGTAATCTGCTTCCGTATTGTTGCTGGAAAACTTCATCTATGGATCCATGTAGTCAATAATTTTGCTGTATTCAAGGATGTGTGTGCATGGATGTGCATGTGTGTGGAAATGATGAAGTGTGGGTGATCTTGGCCCTTGCCTACTTCTAGTAAGTACCCTCTGAGGTTATTAGTGGGGTAATGCAGTCCTTTGATTGAAAAAGATTCAACCCTTTTAATCTCCACCAACTGTAGGTCTTCAAGGACTCAAATGGTGTTTTTTATTTAAAATAGAAGATGCCATGAAATATCGCGGGTGGGTGGGTGGGTGGGATTTTGCCTTTTAAATCACACAGTCTCGTACTGCGCTACAATGCCTAATGTTCCAAACTTTATATATATTGTAACCTATTGGTAAATAAAGATTTCATTTCCAGTTATGGTGTAATGCTTATGACTCTTATTTAGGATGGAAATGAGTGCCATGTTTCAACAAAAAGAACTCGAAAAAGCCCAGCGAAAAAGTCTTCTAAAACTCAGGGGCTTTTTCCCATACCCTGATGTCCCAGCTCACTCCGCTAGTTTTCAAGAAAGACGCTACAATCCTGAAAGCCACCTCTCCAATGGCCTGTATGTCCATCAGACCACCCTCAATGAACTTCAGAGGAACGGCATGTTCATGGGCACAAGCTCCTATCCACCCCTCACCATGCTGCAAAGGGAACGGATCCATCGACCAAGCAGAAGAACTGGGATTCGCAAAGCTTCTCGTTACCAGTTCAATCATGGAAAGAACCCAGTGGAGGATAGGGACACAGATCTGGCTTCAGTGACTCTCAGTGAAGAAAAACAGGATAAAAAAGAAACCAAAGTGGAAATGCCAAGCAAGCCTGCAGAAGCAGAACAAGAAGTCCACGCAGAACCATCTGCAGCTGTCACCAAAAATGAAAAGGAATGTGAAGGTGGCTTGAGAAAGAACTTGTGTAACCACAAAATGCCCAGCGAAACAACCGACGGCCACAATGGAAATGAGAAAGATCTTCACAATTCTTTCTTAGTCTTTAACGAAAAGCTTGCAGATCCGTCAAAAATCTCTGCTCTGACAAGTGGCTTCTCCATGCTCAATCAACCTCCGTTATCTTTCAGTAAGTAAAAAGACATGCAGGAGGATATCATGTCCCTCCAGATATTGCTAGACTAAATGAGCCAAACAGTCCCAGGCGGAAGGATGCTAGGAATTGTTGAAAGCATCACCTGGAGAACCACAGATTCTCCATGTCTGCAATACAACATGGCATTAAAATCAAGGTATATATTTCATGGAAACTGTCAGCATTCCAAGTAATGCACCCAGAGAAATTAGAACTCCGAGGCAGGCAGGTTCCTCAAAGTACAGTTTTATTGGGTAGACCATATTGGCACAATTGGTGAAAGCCGACTCTAAAAGTTCCCGCGCCTTTCACCTAATTAAAAGTAAAAGTTTCCCCTTTCTCCCAAGTCACTGGTCACACTATCCAATCCAGGAGCTGGCCGGTTGCTTGGTTACTTCACCCCTCCTGTGGCCAGCCACCCGTGGGAATGTCCTTGAGTTCTCACAGGAAAGTTTTATTATTTGGGCTACAAACCCCATCCGACTATTCCCCCCTCCCCGCGTTGTGTGGCAGCCCTGAAAAGTCCAAGATGACCTCAGCCATGATCACTTCAGGGTTGACAGAAACGTTGTGTGGTGATCATAAATGAATGTATTCTACTTGCAAAGAACCCTCTGGACTGTAACACAGAGGAAAAGTATGGGAGAGGACAAGGTTTAAAAGCCTTTTCTAGTGCAAATCAGCTTTTCACTGCGATTCTGCTTCATGAAGGGAAGCAATATTAGGATTTTACAGGACTCAGGTTCGGTACTGTATACCAGGGGTCCCTAACCGCTGGTCCATGGACTGGCACTGGTCCGCAGAAACTGGTCCACGCAAACAAGCAAAGCCCCATCCGCAGGATGCAGGAAGCACACGAAACCATGCCCCTTCTGGTCGATGGAAAAACCTCTCTCCATGGAACCGGTCCCTGGTGCCCAAAGGGTTGGGGGACACTGCTGTATACTACAATTAATTGTCCACGTGGAACCATTCATATAGAAACCATCTGAAGTTGTAATTGTATTTTTTTTTAAAAAAAGTATCTTAAGATGGATTGTTGCACTTATGTCTGTCACAACATCCTCGTGGTCCTGTGATCAAAATTTGGGTCCTTAGCAACCAGAATGTTTTTACAATAGCTGCAGCATCCCAGGGGCCATGTGACAGTCATTTACAATCTTGATCTATCTGTGTCTAATCTGGCCTCCCTTATGTAATGTAGATTCAGTATTTTGTCATACGTTCAGAATTTTCTCTGACTTCTTTGCTAGTCACTAAAAATAAAAACTGATTTCCCTCCCCCCATTCTTCTAGCCCCTCCCAGACTAATCTTAAGTGGGGAAGAAATTTCATCTGGTGAAGATATTCGCAAATGGACTGTTGAAGATGTATACAGTTTTATCAACAGTCTCCCAGGATGCTCTGACTATGCTCAGGTATGCTCAGGTAATCATAAATATTAAACAACTGCCAAATGCTCAGGAAAGAGTTCCTTGTGTTTAACATAATTTAAATAATACTGTAATTCCATTTTACTATTCTTTACTCCATATATTTTGGATATGTTGCTGCTTTTAGTTATTCATATACCAGTACATCAGTATATTACAACATTATTATTATGTAATGCCATGCTGTAGTTGTCTATTCTTAATGCTGTCTAATATTGTACGAAGTGTTGTATGAAGATATCAATGGAGTGTTCAAAAACAGACTGGCAAACCATTTATCTGGAATGGTATTAGGGGAGCCTGCTTGAGCAGGGGGGTTGGACTAGAAGACCTTCAAGGACCCTTCTAACCCTATTATTCTATGGGGGTTTTTTATATGAAGTACAGCGTACATGAAATCCACTCAAAGCTGGCCATGGAGACAGGAAGGTTTAAGCTTACAGAGCACATGGAAAAATAAAAAAAGGAAGAGGTTCTAGCAGGAGACAACAAAACACGATTTTCAAATGCAAAGTATTTCTCAGAATAAAAGGCTGCTCCAACATGAAGTGCCAGGAAAGAGGGAATAACCAAATCTGGTTGAAAGTGATAAAAGTGTGGGGGAATTGTACTTTGGAGAAATCATAGACTGGAGATGTTGTGTAAGATAAGATAGCCATCTCACCTTGATTCTTGTGGAATCCAACCTAGTCAATCCGGGGTAGGCAGATATGGATGAAAGTAAGTATGCTTGCGAGTGAATCTTTTAGTTCAGAAAATTAACAGTGAGACACTGTAAATCTGCATTTGGATATATGTGCCTCAAGTGTCAGGCCCGGCCAAAGAAGACGAAGAACACAGCCAAAGTTCAGTTCTTTATTTGTTTGCACCAAGAGACAGAATCTTGCCGGATTAAACCTATACTACTCTAACCCTAATAGACACATCCAGGGAGATTCTAGGGAGTGGCTGTCCTAAATCTCTTCTTTTTTCTTCTGATCCAATTCTGGGCTCTGTTGTTCCTTGTCTCGCCCCCTCTTTCCTTGGAATATGCTCCCTCCTTCCTGGGAAACTGCCACTTCACTATAATCCATGATACCACCTGCCCCTTTGTATACACATTCCATCGCACTACATCTCTGCAGAAATAAGTACAGGTAGTCCTCGACTTACAAAAGTTCACCTAATGACCATTCGAAATTACAACAGCTCTGAAAAAAGTGACTTACGACCATTTTTTTCACACTTAGGACCATTGCAGCATCCCCATGGTCACATTATTTATATTCGGATGCTTGATAACTGACTCAGATTTATGATGGTTGCAGTGTCTCAGGGTTATGTGATCCCCTTTTGCAACTTTCTGACAAGCAAAGTCAACAGGGAAACCAGATTCACTTAACGACCGTGTTCCTAATTCAACAACTGCAATGATTCACTGAACAGCAGTGGCAAGAAAAGTCATAAAATGGGGCAAAACTCACTTAACAGATTTCTCACTTAACAACATACATTTTGGACTGAATTATGGTCATAAGTTGAGGACTACCTGTACAAGAAAAAGCATTCAGTGGATCCTGCAGTAAAGCAGAGTTGAACTAGATAACCAGTAAGATTATTTTCAGCTCTAGGGTGCCATGAGTCTAAGATCCTCTTTAGGATTCTTTGTATGACACTGCAATAGAGCATTTTGCCAAGGTTCTGAGTAATGAACCCAACCAATCCAGCAACTCTGAGACTTCCGGCTTTCTCAAAGGACTGCTTTATTGAGTACATCATTTTGGCACTTTTAAAATGTAAAACCAGCTCTGGTTATTTCCCACACTTTCTTTTCTTAGTTTAGTTTACTTTATTGTCATGGCACCTCATACAACAAAATTAAATGCCATCTTCAGTGTACATTATGACTATAAAAATAAAACACAAACACACCCCCTTCACATTCTATACAATTGAATTGAAAACCCCTGACATTGCATTAATATTGCACTATACAGTATAGTTAGACAGCTCCCTCCCTCCTTGTCACAGGTCATGTTATTCAATTAAGTGTTCTGGCGTCTCCTTGGTAATCTCTTCCAGTCGCTGGCCAGCACCTGTTGGGATGACCTTGGTCCCACAAGATAGTAAGTTGTTGATTTCTGGTCTGACATTCCAGAGCTCCCCCCCCCCCCAAAGTGTGTCAAGCTGAGAAACGGAGAAAGTGGCTGCAACAGGCCTGATCTGTTTCAAAGTTGACACATTTATTGATTCCATGACAATATTTACTTTTTGTTTTGTTTTTAAAGGTATTTAAAGATCATGTCATTGATGGAGAAACCTTACCGCTGCTTACAGAAGAACATCTTTTAGACATGATGGGGTTAAAACTTGGGCCTGCTTTAAAGATTCAGTCACAGGTATAGTCCATAGATCTTCTGAAATTCCAAACACTGAGCAAACGAAAACCACAGCACTTTCAAGTATATACTTAATTTTCACTAACTTTTTATATGGGTTTTATTAAAAGCTAGCTTCAGCTTGCTTTTGTTATCTGGTATAGGTAGTTCTCGGCTTAAAACCATAATTGAGCCTGGAATGATAATAAAAAATCATGCTGGTCAGTAAATGAGTCATCACTTGACTAACCCGATTTTACGACTTTTTTGCAGCAGTCGTCAAGTGAATGTAATGATGGCACAGTCATTAAATGAACCCATTGTCTGCAATGGATATTTTTTTTATGGAAAGGGGAAGTAAATGTCGGTTCAACCATTGTTAAATGAATCATTGCAGTTGTTCAGTTAGTAACACAGTTGTAAAGTGAATCTGGCTTTCCTATTGACTTTGTTTGTCAGAAGGTCACAAAAGATGATCACACGACCCCTGTAACTGTTATGAATATGAGTCAGTTGCCAAGCATCCAAATTTTGATCACGTGACCATGGGGATGGCTGCAATGGTAGTTAAGTGTGTAAAATTGCCATAAATCATTTTTTTTCAATGCTGCTGTAACTTTGAATGGTCACTCACTAAACAAATTATTGTATGTCAAGATCTGTAAATCACAGTAGCATTTTCTTTGTGTTACAGTTAAATTCACAAGCAATACGAAGGCCATCATGTTAAAGTAGCTACTATTTGTGGTGGCATACTGCCAATATGACACAAACATTTCTTAATGATAGGAAGCCAGGATGACAAACAATTAAAGCAATGATCCAACCACTATTCTCAAAGGACAATTCTTCCATATTATCCTTCATTAGCTGACTTCATGGATTCCAAGTATTAAATATTGCACAGAATCATTTCTTTCATTATTACTTCACAATAAAGAGGGTAATCACGATACTATGATAAAGAGTAAAGGGCATTGAATAATGAAAAACCCCTACCATATTCAGTGTTTTGCTTATTTTGAATCTGTAAACAACTGTTCATAAGAAAAATAACCGCACAGTCTTCTGAGTTTGCAGTTTGGATCAACTTGCTTTTACATAGTATTTTGATTTCATTTTAATTGTTAAGCAGTTTTCTTTCTCCTGTCTTTATCCACCCTTCCTTTCACTGTTATCTATTAATATCCATTATAGTAAGAATAATTAAATGCAGCTCAAGGGAATATAGTGAACAAATAACAGAATGCAACACTTATTTCTTATAAAAGGTGTCAAATCAGATCTGGAGAAATCAGAGATATTTTTAGAACGGTGAAAATGCAGACATAATAAGATGAAATACCCGGTTAATTTGCTGTTTGAGTTGCAATGGTCTCCCATGGAAAAAATCCGACAAGAAAGCTTAGATGTCATATAGCAATATTTCCCAACCTCAGCAACTTTAACTGAATAACAGAATTGGAATGGACCTTGGAGGTCTTCTAGTCCAACCCCCTACCCAAGCAGGAAACCCTATACCATTTCAGACAAACGATTGTCCAATCTCTTCTTAAAAACCTCCAGTGTTGTAGCATCCACCCATATATGGAGTTCAACTCCCAGAATTTCTCAGTTGGGACTTGAAGTCCACCTATCTTAAAGTTGCCAAGGTTGGGAAACCTTTCATATAGACATAGTACACGGTTGTATCTATTGACAAGTTTAAGACAGCAATATTATTTTAAAGTATTTAAATAAAAGTGTTTTTTCCCTCTAAAGGTATCCCAATGCCTGAGAAATATATTCTCCACGATGAATATTCCCTTGCCTATGCCTAGCCCATATGCAACCAGCACATCTTCTGAGCCTTTCCACGATACTGTATCCCATCTTCCTTGCGACAGTGTTCATACTATTCTGGCCAATCCTTGCACTCAGGATCCTGAAACTTCAAAAACAGTGGAGTAAGTGATTTCAGAAAGCACAGACAATAATCTGCTCTAGCTGGATCAGAGGAGCCACTGTCAAAAATCTTTGTCAAAAAACAAAAATCACTGTCAAAAATAAGGAGGTCAGCTTATTTTCCAAAGCACCAGAAGGCAGGACAAGAAACAATGGGTGGAAACTAATCAAGGAGAGAAGCAACCTGGAATTAAGGAGAAACTTCCTAACAGAACAATAACCAGTGGAACAGCTTGCCTTCAGAAGTTGTAGGTGCTTCATCACTGGAGGTTTTTAAGAAGAGATTGGACGGTCACTTGTCTGAAATGGTACAGGGTCTCCTGCTTTAGCAGGGGGTTGAACTAGAAAGTCTTCCAAGGTCCCTTCCAGCTCTATTCTGACTGACTGATTGATCTTGAAAATGTCCATTCAGTGGATTTGTCAGCAAAGGATATCTCAGTCCATATAAAACCCTTATAAAAATATTTATAAGTTTATAAAATGATTCTTAAAAAAATGGAAGTATGGCACCTGTGTGGTTAATAAGTATTATTTATTGCATAAATATGAATTCATTAAAATAAAACAATAGAATCATTCCTCTGCCCTGAATTTGGTTTTTATTTTTTAATGATGCTTTGCTTTAATTGCTTTGTTGTTGTTCTTGATCTATGAAAATGCAAGATTACAAAGAGGCTGTCAACTTCGAACTGAACTTAGCAGCAGCCATTTTTTCTGTTCATCAGTTGCCACACAGAGGGGGAAGGAGGTTGGAATGCATTACTAGACACAACAAAGAGCTTCATCAGAACCAAGGTCGTCTCTACTGGCAACAGATAAGATTGGGGAAGGAGTGCCTGAAGAGCCTGCCAATTAACCCAATTGGCCAACGTGAACTGTGACACTTGGGAATGGGGTTATTTCCTAGTTTAATTATACTGAAACCTTGGGAAAGATTTAGATTTGGTTTTCCATTGAAGTTGTGCCGATATGATGTACTCATTAAAGAAAACCTTTGAGAAGGAGCCAAATCTCAGAGTTCTGATTTGCTTGAGTTCATTAGTTGGAGCCTTGACAGAGGCCTAATTTATAT
This sequence comes from Oxyrhabdium leporinum, assembly GCA_032468155.1. Classification (NCBI taxonomy): domain Eukaryota; kingdom Metazoa; phylum Chordata; class Lepidosauria; order Squamata; family Cyclocoridae; genus Oxyrhabdium; species Oxyrhabdium leporinum. Next base: position 45,785 of record JANHFL010006344.1, on the reverse strand, counting down.
GAAAAGAGGAGCCTTGTTTTGGGGTCTCTTAACTATGCCCCCCCCCTGCTCTTTTCAGTTCACATCCCAAATCTAGAAAGACTTCCAAATTTCATACTTGTTCCAGATCTGTCTATCCACCCATAAACAATGCTGACATCGACACAGAACGCAGCTGTAGAAACAGCAACTCCATACTACTTCACTGTAAATCTACAATAACAAAATCTTGCAAGTCTGAATGCACTTCCTTACCTCTCATCTCTCACCACAACTGATTGAAATAGCTAACTGGAGGAAGAACAGAACCATTGAAAAACAGTGCCTTCAAGACCTATCTTTATAGGTATTCCAGTAAAGTGCCATGGTCAATGGTATGAGAAAAAAAATAGGAAGGATAGAGAGTTTGTTACTTCACCCAGGGCTCACAAAGGTCACCCAACAGTGATTAATAATGTCTCTGTTCCATAGTGTGATTCCCTGCTAAAATGACCCAAATCATCTATTTTTAGAGGTGCTCCAAAGTTGGTCTGCCATTGTTGTATCAACAACCTTTCTTAGACATGGGAGGCTGGAGACTGGACAATAATTATCCAAAACCTCTCATCCACAGATGGCTTTTACAGAAGAGAGAACACCAGAACCTCCTTCAAGACTGCTGCTAATCCACTCACCCACCCAGGGGGTGTTGACAGTTCATTAGTTCAAAGTGGCTACTTCTTCATTCACTTCCCCCAGCAGCCAGGAAGGCAGAGATGCCAAAAGCAGGTGGCAGATAAAAAATCTACTTCCTTGGAGCCCACAACTAAGAGTCAAGACTTTGGGGAAATCTAAGCCACTTATCTGAAAAGTGCTGTGCAAACTGATCACATTGGTGAGAGAACATCATGCAGATACTTCCACCCCCAAAAAATTGATCGCTTAAGTAAGGCTACTGGATGACAGCCCAGTGACATACTATGAGAGAAGATTGTCATGGTGTAGGCCTGAACTTACCAGTGCTCAGATCTCCTTCTTGTCTTCCTCCATCTGCACTTCAAGCATCATTTCCGTTATTTCATTTTCTAGAGCAGCTCTAAAAACCAAGCTACCAACTAGGGACAGCCACCATATAATCACGAAGGATATGCACACACAATTGCCAATTAGTTGCCTGATCAGGTATTTTGAATAACCCAACACCTACAGGCAAAAGTTCTGCACCACCCAGAGACAAATTCTAGTACCTCAGGAAGTGATCCTGACAAGCTGCACGGTGATTGGTACACAGGTACCCCAAGCTTGTCTCTACATGTCGATCTAACATACAGGCACTCATATCTTACTACTTCAAGACAGCATCTCAGTCTCCTAGTTTCTAGCCTGATGTCTTAACCACTTGGCCAAACTGATTCTAAAACATTGCTTTCTTTTAGACTAAAATTATCATCATGTGACTTTTCAAACCATTCAGATTTTAAATTTCTCTGGCATACACCAAAACAATGATTTAAAACATCTTAGTTTGTTCTTCTTTCTAATTGTTTTCAGTTGAGAGTAAACACATTGAAGTCAGATCATAAAGTAGTATATGCAGATACCTTGTTCACTATTATTTACTATGCTATAAACCACCATGAACGTTTTTGTAAACTGCACAGGAGATCATGCAGCAAACTCCTTGAAATTATCTTTGTCAGGGATCCATTAACATAGGCCTAAAAACATCTTGTGCTTTTTAGATTTCATGTGTCATAAGATTATCTCATTTGTGAAGGCATCACAAGTCCGGCTACTAAGCAGCCCAGTATAACCCTTTCAATGCCCATCTTCTTCCTCCATCATTTCATTTTATCCTTATCTTCAGACAATTTGTCATTTGCTCCAAGGCAAATTACCCAGATGGTTGTTTCTGTTTGGTTAACTTGAACAACTGCACGGTTATTACCACCCACCAAACAAAAGCCAAAGTAAACCTCATATTATTCGAAAACTCGAGGCTATGGCCTCAGAGAGGAATAAGCTGGCCCAGAAAACCACTAATTTAGAAATGTCAAAGCTTATCTGTGGAGCAGCTTCCTTCGTTTCCGGTTACACAAATTCAGAGAGAAAAAGGTTGTAAACTGGCCATTAGGTACATAACTGCTAGGGATAATATAGGTCATGCGTGTCCAACCTTTCAGCTCGCCTGGGTCACATCAAGTGAGGAGGAATCGTTGGTATATAAAATACATAATATAGTTTGTTTGTTTATTCATGTCAGAAGCATCACAATTAAAATAAGGCATATTATGTGACATAAAATTTAAAATATAAAGTGCAATCTTAAAATATGTACAAATTAAACAGATTTTTCCCAGAAACTAGCAACATTAATTGCGTTCTGTTGCATTGCCATGAGGTTCTCAAGTGTACACTGATCAGGGAACAAAGAGCAGTAGACAACAACACAGATATATGTGTTGTTGTCTACATGTCACCACAATCGCAAAGAGCAGAAGCAATTTGATAGCTCCATTTGTTCAGAATGTCTCTGGATCTTGCCGTACTCGTGCAGAGTCTATTCAATGAGTTCTATACTTCCCAGCTTTCATCAAACCCAGGTACCAGCTGGATTCCATCCAGTGTTGGTTCTTCGTAGCTTTATATAGATCCATTTTGCTTTCAAATTCTTCAAAGTCTTCCCTTGATCTAGGGAAGCTTTTCCTAGATTATAGTCTCTGCTGAGCTGGTTGTAGGTGATAGAGGGTGTTGTCTAGATATTGATGATTTGAGTCTCTCTGTATGCTGCTGCTTCTCTATGAAGAGCAGATGGGGCAATGCTGGCTAGGTGGTAGAGGAGTACATTTAAGGCATATGGAAATAATTCTGCTAACTTCATGACACGAAAGGAGCTCACTGAAGAAAGTGTGCTGTTAACACATTTGGGTGTCCCCTGGACAACAGCTTATAGCTGGCTAATCCTTTCAATCAAGAAGCATCCAAAGCATAGTAAGGTGCTTATTTCCACCTATATAGTATATTTAATGTATATAAATCACATAAAAATGTTAAAAGTTCTTGTGGAGCCATATTACTAGTTGTCAAGGGCTGCAATGCGGCTTACCGGTTGGGCATGTCTGATATACCGGTAGGTATTGCTTCATTTTTTTCCTCTAAGAAACATTTTTTCTCAATGTAGAACACACTTTAGACTTACTCTTCTCTGGGATATGACCAAGGATTTCTTAAGTTTTGCAGCATAATGTAAATTATTTATCAAGATCTGTTGGGTTATCGTTAGTTAAGTAAGTGCTTGAAACCACTTCTCCAAAATGTGGTTTCAGTTATAGAGTGCAATTCTTTACTCGTCTGTAATTAGCCTATTAGTAATACACCTCAAGCATCTAAATGTCTACCAAAACAAAAAACAAAAAACCCCAACCTCATGGGAATTAGGCACAAAATTTTAAAAAATGCTCTATTGATATTTCACTTTAGAATGAAAAGAATTTTCAACATTAAATACCTGCCTAAACTCAAAAGGTAGAACTAACCTATACTCCCATAAAAGATTAAGGCAAAACGTTTTTTTTTACTAATGTGGACCAATGAGGGTGAACAATAATTTTTTATTATTTTGTGTTGGCCATGACTTGCAATATTTAAGATGGGGACACGTTCGCTCCCAGATCGTTCACTGGGTACATACACATCATAATGTGTGATTTGGTCATCTTCTAGGTAACAGCACCGTCCTGAAATAAGCAGGCATTTACTTGCCTTGAAAACGAAAAGCTTGTTTCTATATTTGCCACCTGCAGGCCAAATTATAACAAGTTGGGAAGCTCGCCCGTGGGCTAAACTTAGAGGGATGTAGGAACTTTCGTGGTTTGATTCGCCTTAATTCACCAGCTAGCCCATGGCTCCGATTCACAAAACACGCTCGCTTGGTGCCTTCCAGAGGCGCGGAGGTCATCCCGAGCCTGGGATCTGGAAGGCTTTCCGCGTTCTTGGGACCAACCGGCTGACTATTTGGGGGGTAACATTTTTCAGAATGAGGGTGCTTATGTTTTGGTTTTGGTCCGACCCGTACGGGCATCTCCTCTTTACACACAGACTTCCAACCACAGCCATCCCTGGCGTCTACAACGGCGCGTGACTCGGCTCGCCTGTGGTACGAACCACCCGATTCCGTTGGAGCGAGGCGGAGCAGAAAGAAGCCCAGCGAGAGAGAGAGCGAGCATGCGAGCGAGATACACACACACACACTCCCTACCTCCCCCCCCAACCCCTCACGCGCTCCCGCCCCGCCTCTCCCTAATGGTCTCGCGCGTTCCCTAAATGGCTCGCGCGCGGCCTCTCGCGAGGTTACCGCCCCTCGCGAGCCCTCTGGCTGGCGCCGGGCTCCGTCTCCCTCCCTCCGTCTCTCCCCCC
>JANHFL010006344.1:16667-28144 GCA_032468155.1 Oxyrhabdium leporinum | reverse complement strand
TAAATAAATAAATAAATAAATAAATAAATAAATAAATAAATAAATAAATAAATAAATAAATAAATAAATAAAAAAAAGAGAGAGAAAATGCATACAGATAGTCATAACTAAATTTAAACCTGTGGCACGTAAAACACACAAAATAGCTTGCGACACATTGAACCACTTGAAAATCTTCTTATCTAAAGATCAAACAATGGCAGTTGAGTCCAGGTAGACATATTGTTCCACAGTGTGAATTTCACTGTTAAATGAAATTATTATATTATTTCCATTATTATAATGGAAAAAAATCTGGTTCTGCAATTTCTTCCTTAGGGAAGAAACAAAGAACTACAGGTTTCCCAGAACAGGAAAGAGATTTAAGAACGTATCTTAAGAATACATTGAATCAGTGAGTACCTTAGAAAATGCATTTAGGCTTCGGAGGCAGTTGAAAGACTAAAGTAATTATGGGTAGCAGTTGATTGACAAGCTTGAAGCCTCTGCTTTCTCAGTCTTGGCCAATATTTATAAACAATTATATTTCATGGATTCATAAATTCTGAATTCAAATGAAGATGTTCTACTGAAACGTATTTCCTTTTTTTTAATAGGAAGTGGGAGAACCATTTAAAGAAGAGAAGGCTGTTGCTAAATACCTGCGCTTCAACTGTCCAACCAAGTCTACCAACATGATGGGACACAGAGTTGATTATTTCATTGGTAAGTTGATTATTGTGCGTATCTAAATAATTTTCACTGTCAGAAGTTCTACTGTAACTGAGTATTGGAAGCACCTGTATGAGAGAATAACCAAACCTATAAGGGATTTTGTAATTGAGTATTAGAAGCATGAGGGAATAATCCTCAGTAAACACAGTGAAACTTGTTAAAAATATGCAGGATGTTTCAAAATCTCTTGGCATTATGATCTTAAAATAATGTGTGACTGTGCATAAAAGAATAATAATTTGATAGACATTTTCTTCCATTCTATTTCCCAAAATCACTTGTTATAATTCTAATCTCTCATCTGTATATACTACGTATACTTTTCTCTGATTCTTTCCTAATATTTGCATTGCTTGTGAACATAAGATGTTCATATAATATATTATGTTCCAGAACATAAGATACATATTAGCTTTAGAGGAGGAAAACAAGAAAAAAAAAATCTGCCTCTGCCTCCCAGCATCCATCGGTATTCATCTGGCTAGCATCCTTGCAGCAAACAGAAAAACAGCCTGGTCAGCTTCAGCATGTTATTGTAGCCTGATTCAGCACGAACAGTTGATTGGCGGTTGGGTTGGCCTCCCAGAATACTGCCGATCAGCTGTTCCACGTGGCAGAGATCGTCGGCAGCAGCGGCGATCAGCAGCAGCGATTCCCGCCGCCTGGAACAGCTGATCAGCAGTATTCCGGGAGGCTGATCCAACCACCAGTCATTTGCTCGGCAGCAAAGACTCCAGCATTCCCCGACGATGGCAAACTGCCCTCTCCCTCCACCCCGCCATATTCACTCTATAAAACACACAGACATTTCCACCCACATAAGTGCATCTTATAGTGCGAAAAATACGGTATATTTAAAAAAAAGCTTGACCAATGGCCTTTAATCCAACATTCTTTATCAGACAGTGACTAACATGTTACCTTTAAGAGGCTAAATAGCACTGTTTTGTGCTGAAAGAAGTGGCTTTGTGGGATATGGAACAAAGGCCAGGGTAATCAGCAGCTAGGAAGACTGGAGAATGGTTACCTTAAAGTAGGGGTGTCAAACTCAATTTCATTGAGGGCCGCATCAGGGTTGTGTTTGACCGCGTGGGAGCGTGGCCAGCTCGACATCACTCATCGAGGCTCCGTTTCTGGCCACGACAGCCTACTGCAGCCCTCCACCAGTGAAATTAGTGGGCGGAAACGGATCCCAGGAGGCATGCGTGTGGCCCTTCCTAGCTCTGTTTTCACAGGCAGAAGCACTGTGGGCTGGTCCTTCGCTGTTTTGAGGCTGGGCCCGCAGGCCAGATCTAAGCACCCTGTGGGCCTGATCCGGCCCGCGGGCCTTGAGTTTGACACCCCTGCCTTAAAGGATGTGCCACCCATGGAATTGACAGGGACTGTTTGGGATGGGAGAAGACTATCAGGGTCAGTCAGACTAAGGGGATTTGATGCAATAAGACACTGGTGATGAAAATGAAGGGGGGAAAAAGAATAGCTATATATATAAGACCAGAGGCAGAAAGTATGCTGTGCTGTGCAGAAGCTGAGGACAACAGAGAAATTGAAGTCATTGGGGAAATTGAAGGTAGATGAACTGCTGCATGTGCTATACTGTGAACTGCTGAGGATAGTGTGGGAAACACTCCAGTTCATAAAGCCAGAAGCAACCGTTTAAACCAGATTACAGGTAGTCCTTGATTTACAACACTTCATTTAGCGACTGTACGTTATGACGCTGAAAAAAGTGACTTCTGACCGTTATTCTCACTTGTGTCCTGGATCATGTGATCAACTTTTTGCAACCTTCTGACAAGCAAAGTCGACAGAGAAGCCAGATTCACTTAACCACCGTGTTACTAATTTAACAACTTGAAGGATTCACTTAACAACAATGTCAAGAAAAGCCGTAAAATGGAGCAAAATTCACTCCATAAATGTTTCACTTAGCGATATAAATGTTGGCCTCAGTTGTCGTTATAAGTTGAGGACTGCCTGTAGTTGATTTACCAAAACAAAGGAGAGATGGAAAATGGTCCTTCTGCCCAAAAGAGAGTTGCTTTATACTCATTGCATTTCACAGATGGAGAAAAAGACAGAAGAATTTAGAAGAATTTAAAAACTTGATTTTACTATAAATGGGGCTTGCATTTGAGCATTACCTGTACCTGGAATTCTTTTGTAACAGATTTATTACTTTTTGTCCATCCATCTATCTGCATATATTTAATATAGATTTCTGTTTTTAAATGTCCTCTGGATCTACTTTCACTTCTTCTTTTTTACCGAGAGAAGATAGATAGCAGGCTTGCCCTTGTTTTTCATACCCAGATTTATTTATTTTTTAATCCAAAATCTGAGCCACCAAACGATTCTTGAGTTTGGTTCTGGTAAGTCATGGTGATTCAGAACTTTTAGACAGAACCAGTCATATAATTTGATGCTAATGCTATAGGCAATAACACCAAATTTCAGTTTTGCTATAGCAAAAGCTTGATAATGGAACTATGTTAAATTGTTTGGACTTTGAACATAACAGTCTCTATCCATACAGCATGTCTGTTTTTGTGTAATTCCTAAAAGGTGTTAAATATTTTAATCAATGGTTTGTCAAAAATAGTTTTTACAAATACAAAAAAATCTGTTCCATATACCCCCATTTGGTTTTTTTTTAAAATATTTCTTTTATTCCCCCTTTTAATTTACGTGGATGATTCTTTTCTGATATTGTGAGGTGGGGGAAAAACCCTTGACACATGCCAGCCCTGGTTTTATATATTTTTGATATCTCTAATTTTTAGTTCAAGACAAAATGTGGCAAATACTAGTTATTTTCCATAGTGTCACTAGCCCAATATAGCAGTTTCTAAGTGGAAGCCCCTTAAGTGCTAGCGCAACTCATGCGCTGGGATCAAATAACACAAAAGGCCAACCACATTTTTATGCTGAGCGCGCTTTTGAAAGTTTTGTGTCTTTCTCAATTAGCTTCCAAAGCTGTGGACTGCCTTTTGGATTCTAAGTGGGCAAAAGCCAAGAAAGGAGAAGAAGCTCTGTTTACAACTCGAGAGTCAGTGGTGGATTATTGTAACAGGTAAGGATCCTGGTATTTGGACGTTATTGCAAATGTTGTGAATATTGCTAAATATATAGTTATAAATATAACTATAGTGAGAGCTAGTTAGTGTAGTGGTTAAGGCATAAGGCCAGAAATCAGGAAATTATGTGTTCTAGTCCCACTTTAGAGACAAAGTCAGCTAGGTGCCGTTGGGCCGGTCATTCCCAGAGCTCTAGAAAGATGGCAATAACAAACCCCTTACCTTGCAAAGAAAAGTGCAGGGCAATGTCCAAGAAGTTGCTGAGAATTGGACACAATTGAATGAAAGAAAATACACATAGATGACAGTATACAAAAGATCCTTAAGCAAAGTATAGTATGTGTGCTGGTTCATGATGGATGAGATGAGATGGTTGATTTCCATCACTATCCCTTTTGCCTGCAGCTCCCAGCCTTCATTCTCAGTTTCCCCTTGACCCTCCAGGACAGCTTTGCGACATACTCCAAAGAGAAAAGTTGGGTTTATAAAACTTTGCTCCTTCAGCAGCACCTTTGGGCAGGCATGTTTTAATTTAATCCAGAGTGTGTTAAAACAGACTAATTGAAATCTGTTTTTAATTATACTATGCTCAGTTAAGCTAGGAAAATGGTTATGCTTGTAGAAATAACACACTTGATACCCTTAAGTTGGTAACTGCATCCCAAAGGCAGAGTTTTCAGAGATTATACGAATTGAAGGAAAGGTGTTCAGTAATCTGTTACTTAAATGTTTATGTTTTGTAGAAGTAAAAGAAACTGTTCATAAAGGACTGTTGAAGAAAATGGTTTTTATCATCATGTTGTATGAGGAATTTGATTGCTCTTGGGTTAGGTGGTCAAAATAGGACCATTGTAAAATGAGTCTGATTTTTTAATATTGATAACCTGTAATTAATTGATGACATGTAATTAATGATACACATACATATTCATTGTAAAAAAGTAACCAGTTGGAAATGTGAATGTTGTAAATGTATGACTATAGAAAGATAGATACATTTTTAGATCTTTTCTTAATCACATTTCCAAGATTATTTATAAAATAGTGCTACATGGAGCCAAGCTCAAATTCTGTTCCAAAGATTGTCTTTTAATTTTTTTAAGGATATGTGTGGTTTGCTAGATTCTAGAGAAACCATCAAGAGTAATTAAAATCAGCAGTTTGCTTGGTCAGAGTTGTATTTTAAAAGCTATGATACCATGTAATTCCACTGTACATTATCTGTCAAATAAAAGGCAAATTTAATTCTCCTTAAAGACTCCTAAAGAAACAGTTTTTTCACCGAGCGCTAAAAGTGATGAAAATGAAACCTGACAAGGACATAAAGAAAGAAAAAGAAAAAGAGAAAGGAAAGACTGAGAGCGGAAAGGAAGATGAGAAGAAGAGCAAAAAAGATAACGGAAAAGAAGAAAAGGCTAAAAAAGAAAAGGAAAAAAAGAAAGATGGTGAAAAAGAAGAAGGCAAGAAGGTGAGCACAGTTCCCCACGTGTAGCTGAGCTCAAGCTGTACTGTAAAAAAATTATTTAGTTACGATGGAACCTTAATTTTAAAACACATAAAAATTAAACCAGGACTCAACATGCATCCATGCACTTGGATTTCCTAACCTGTTTTTTGTTTGCCTAAGTACAACTAAGTCCATAGAACTTGTGTGTGCCTGCCATTCCTTTTCAAGTTCACATGGTGATATATTTTTTAAAAACACTATTTAGAGCTCGAAATATTTGCAACATCAGGGCAAATGTGATCATGAAAACAAATGACTAACTTATAGGGATGTGCAAGATTTTATTTTATGGAATTTTCTGACCACTCGTTAGACCATCTCCAATTATACCTGGGATGACCTATTTCAGGAGCATTTAGACAGGCCATTCTGAGGTGGTATATTCTGTGATGGTGCATTTCATATCTCTTTGTTAACCAGTATAACTGAAAAATTGGTATAGTGTAATGAAACATCAACTGCCCTATCTGTATATTAACAGAAGAATCTTGTAATAGGTGAAATTTCCTAAATTTCATTAAAAGATAATCTGCAGGCAACGTTGTTTTAATCTTGACACAACCTGGTTGTACTTATATCACTAATAACGTATCTTCAAAAGTAAGAATAAATCCAAGACATCTGGTTGACCAAGTTTCTCCATCTCTGCTTTAAATGATCCTTATCAGTATTTAACTAGTGTTAGATCAAGTGCTAGTTATCCTTTTTTTTAGGTGGTTGTTATATAGTATTGAGAGATTTCATAGTAGATTTAGGCAAAATGTGTTTGAAACAGCCATTTTGAGTGTTCTCAATTTGAAACAAAATTACAGCATGACTTTGGAACAAAACTGGGCACTTTTGAGTGATAATGTTTCAAGCATTCCAGTCTTAGAAAACATCCATTTTGATTGTCTGAAGCATTACATAAAGAATGAATGCTTTGAAAGCCTTGTTTTCAGATCAGAACAAAACATTTGAGCTGTTTCAAATTTTGCTCCGGTGAGTATAGTCAGTTTGTTGTTTCAAAATAATGCAGTTTGATTCTTGGTTTAATAAAGATAGTCAGTTAACAAGAGTTTACCATAGTGTGTAATTTTGTGTTCTCAGGAAAAAAAAATGGGCAGAACAATCAGTGGGTATCTGATTGCTTAGTAAATATCTAATATTTATTTTTAACTAGGATTAAGTTCCTTGATCTGTGTAGAGGAAATGAAGTGGGAAATTATGAATTTAAAGGCATCTACTTTTAAAGATATCCTAGCCAAAAGATTGAATCCGATCTTCCTCCTGAAGTTAGGTGTTTCAGATAAATAATTAGCAGTAGAAAGATAAAAGCGGGTTTTTTATATCTCTAAAATAATTTGAATACTAGAAATACACTTATGAACTCTATTTCATCCTTCATGTTCCCATTATATACTGTTAGGATGAGACACCTGGGACACCTAAGAAGAAAGAGACAAAGAGAAAATTTAAACTTGAGCCTCATGAAGATCAAGTCTTTCTGGATGGGAATGAGGTATGGCAACTTCTGAAACTGTAATGTTTGTTGGTGGCACTTAATTAATTTTAGCTGATCTCAAAAAAAACAATTCAGTGTTGGAAGAATTTGCATGAGAAAATTTCAGGAATTTCCAAGTTTGTAATCTAGATGAAAAGTGTCACCCTAAGAGATAGGGACAAACCATGAGGGCAGACCATTGTTGCTTATGAAACATAAATTTATCTCTATTGCCATTAGAAGTCAAGTTTCCATCAATTGAGACTTTATATTTACTGGTGTTCAAAATCTATATAAAATATGGCGAATTCTCTAGTATAATTGGACTCTTCTTGATGTGCTAGTATCAGATTAATAAGTACAGAGGTGGGATTCTACCGGTTTGGGCGAACTGCTACCTCCATGATCAGCTGGCAGCTGATCAGCTCCAACAATCAGGTGGGCCCATGCCCCCCGCCCCTGCGCTTTACTTACCTATATCCTCTCAGCTGATTTGTGCGGCAGAGGGATTGCTGCCTCAGCGATGTTCTAGTAACATAGAAGGTAAGTTTTTTTGAAAGCTGTGCATGTGTGCAAAGCACGTGTCAGGTGTGAGCGCGTGCAAAGCACGAGATCACCGAACCGGTTGTTACACCGGTTGAATCCCACCATTGAATAAGTAACAAGTGAAACTGGAAGGCATGGTTCTGTATGAACAAATACCTTCTTTATTCAGGCCAAGAGTCTTACATTATCCTATGAACATTAACACAGCTAGACAATAAACAATACTGTATAAAAATAGAATAGATAATAAGATAAAAGTAGTAGGCAATTATTTGCTACAGCTGCTGAACTAGATTACCAATGTTGCTGTTGATCCCTTATCTGTTACAAGACCCTACATATCTAGATACAGTTCATTGGATATAATTCAAGAGGAATAACTTTTGTCAGATTCTTAAAATTATATTACATCTACCGTAAGTTTAGCATATCCATTAGGCAAATTTTAAAGCCAAATGTTTACATTTTCATGATAACAACAAAATTGAATATGCACAGTAACAGCCTGTCGTGGTTCCCAGAATGCCTGTAGGCATCTTGTTTAAAAAACAACAACACACTTCTTAAAATTATTTTTTTCGGTAAATATTTATTAACAATCCTAATGCTGTACCGTGGACATAACTGAAATAATCATGCAATTCTTCTCAATCTGCTTATTTGTTATTTATTTCTTAAATACATTTGCTACCCATCTCACTCTGGGTGGCTTACAACAGTAAAAAGGGGGGAAATGCAAACATAACAATAGCAAAGGAATAAAACAATAAAATAATGAAAATACAATATTTATGAAATTAAAAAGAATTAAATTATGGCTGATTTTTCAACCTTTGTATATATATATCCCTGCGTTTTTAACACATAACTCTCGGGATGTGTAAATCATACATGTAAAGTGATAGATACAGATTGTTTTATGTGTTACTATGTTTATTTTATTGAGTCTTTATAATGTGCATATTTTATTACATACTAATTGTGTAATTGCCAAGAGCCTCTCTCGGTTCCAACGGTACAAGTCAAACAAATAAAGCATGTGCTATGTAAAGAATTACATATATTTCTAGGAGTAACACTAACTGCAGGAAATGGGTGTATATGAAGGATCCCTTACAATGATATTTCTGTTTGGCAGAATTTTGGTACAGTCTTTGGTAGATAATGGTGTATTAGAACAATACGCTGACATGTAGTCGTCCTAAATATACTTTTATATTTGTAAAGTAAAGTTAGGAAGTCGTTACAATTCAGCTTTTGCTAAATTTCTCATTGCTTAAACAATTTTCTCTCCAGCTTGAATTGCATTCATTAAGCAAACGGTATTTAAGGCAGTGCAGTGTTTCAGTGCCTGCTGACAGCACACGTAGCACCTGTCCCAGAATTGTAGAGGAGAGCTATGGAATTCCTTTTACATGTTTTGCAGGATACTGGATCTATCATAGAGATAGGTTATCAAATTGTCTTCATTCAGGGTACACTCATTGTCGCATGTATTTTTCTCTGTTTCTTGCTCAAGGCAGTTTTTGTAATGTTGCAATAAATGTGAGGAATTGTTTTAACTAAAAGCTGTTGCCAGCTTCAGAGCTTGGTTTTCCATAAATTTGAGGAAATTGGCCCAGAGGAAGAAGCCTTTCGATTTGACTTCTTAAAACTTATATTCAGATATTTAAGGTCTCTGAATCTGCTACTGTTATTAATATGAATTTACATTCTTCATCTGATACCACTCTAATATATACTGTTTCTGATTTAATTTATTTTTCTGCTCAGTTAGTAGCTCTTTCAGTACTGTGAAAGGAGAAAAGTTCCTTTTTCTGATAGGGCATCCCTCATTTTACAGATTTTTATCTCTCCCCTTCTTAATTGGTTGTGTCCCCTTCATCGCTTTTATAAAATGCTCCAAGATAAACTGGAACTTCATGATTATGTTTTTTTTTGCACATGGCCAAGCAGAACAGTCCACATTATCAATATATGTAATGGCAATGAGTCTGGCTTTTTAAATGTATTTGATCACTTCTTATAAACTTACCCTTAGTTTATGTTTTCAGTGAGCTGTCAGTGATATCATTAATAATGTATCTTTCCTGAAAAATCAGGATTGGTATAAATCTTCTTATATATGAAGCTGAAGGAAGAGGTTTGCTTGTTTCCGTAACTTAGATTTGATTAGTTTGAATGTCCTGTTTGAACAGAATCTCCAGCAGCTTGCTATAGTCTGGTTAGTTTATATAATCCAAATAATTCGTATATGTTGGGTGACACTGATACTTTCCTATGGAAAACAGTGGATACACTGGATACACAATGATACTTTCCTATGGAAAACAGAGCACTTGATTAGATTGAAATTTGGTTTTGTCCAAAAGAATTTTTCTTGTGTCTTTCTGTAACCATGCTAGAAATTATCAAAATGAATGCTAGAAAAAAATATATAATATCCAGTTAGCTTTCTCATAAGCTATACTCTTTACCTTTCTAGATCTGGTTTAATTTTTACGTCATCATTCTCCTTTCAGGTATATGTATGGATCTATGACCCGGTTCATTTTAAAACATTTGCAATGGGCCTCATACTTGGTGAGTCAGAAGGAACATTAATGAGTTAAATATTCAAACTTATAAACAAGCCATTTGTTTCTTAACACATCTGTGTCTTTCCCAAGGGCCATTTTTTAAAGTGTTTACTTGATTCATCAAAACTATGTTGTACCACCTGCTTCAGAATCCCAGAACTAGTAAAGAACGAGAGGAAAAAAACCCTACACAAGTTGGTAGTAAATTTTTTAAGCGTCTCAGTTAAATATTAGAATATGAAATATTGTTCTGAATCCGTTGGACTATTTCAATATAGTAGACCTAATAATTGTATGCCCCAGTTTTGTGATTTTTAGTTAGTTCCAAATGACATTTTCAAAAGAGAATTCTAGTGTGATGACAAGTAAACTAGAACTATCTAAATGCAGCAAGGGTTTCTTCTCACCAAATTCTTCAGATGTGAGGAATTCTGTTAAGTAGCCTAGCTGCTTGGTTACATAAATAATTATTAACATACATATGTAACACTGCTATTTTAGGAAAAAATTATCACAGCACCTTTGCCAAACCACTTTTCTACTTTTCAGAATTGCTTCTGAAAACTGCAAAGACATGGCTGAGAATTGTTCCATTTCAAGTCTTACACCAATAGTCTATAATTACAAGGTTGATATTGAAATGGAGTATGGACAATAGAAACGTGTCTCTAGCAATTTTCAACGATGTTCCCTAATCTTAGGCTAGATGATTGCATGAATGCCAACTACAATATACTTATGGAATATGGTTTCTGATGCGTCTAAAGAATGTTAATGTTATTAATATGAATGAAATTATGCATAGGCAAGGATGGAGCCAGATCATTTTTTTCCAAGTTCCAATCTATTCCAGTTTATTAGGAATGGGATGCGGTAAAAGTAATAGGCTATTTATATAATGTGCAAAAGTATTTTCCCCATTCAGATTTTCTGAATTTTTGTGTGTCTTTGCCACAGAATGTTTTCAGAGTTTCCCGGGGATATAATGAATGTATACTTGAAATAAAATACCAAAATGTGGTGCTTGTTTCATTTATTGCATGAAGAAATTTACACCAAATGCAAACGGTGTCTGTGGCAAAATAATCAATCAGTTAAAGAGATAATTAAGGCCTGTTGAGTGAGTACCTCTTTAATCAATCAGAATCAGACCCGCTCTATTTAAAGGTTAGCTACTTAAGCTGCCCGTATTGCAATGAAGTTTTCACACATAGATTCTAAAGGCCCATAACTAGAAATATTGGGCCAGTCACAAAAGGAGCAGTGCATGCAAACAAATCCTCAGCATTACTGAGTTAAAGCAATTCACCAGTGAAGAACGGGCCAGAATTCCTCCACGGTGAGTTGAGAAACTGATCACCGATTACTGGAAGTGTTTAGTTGCAATTATTGTAACTAAAAATGGCACAACCAGTTACTGAATCTAAGGAGACAGTTACATTTGCACACTTGCAGGTCAGTTGATTTTACATAGGAAATAAATGAAGGATACCTTTGATACCTTTTTTCAGTCAGACTCTTGTATGTGTATGTCTCTCTCCCTCCCTCCCTCTCTCTCTCTCTCCCTCCTT
>JANHFL010006344.1:3383-16567 GCA_032468155.1 Oxyrhabdium leporinum | reverse complement strand
TCTCTCTCTCTGTCTTGTTGGTGCTGAAAGAGCACTCTTCCACAAAGATCTCTTGGCCCAATCCCATTGAAATGAAAACAAACAAACCAACCCACCTCACTGAGCATTTCAAAACCATTGTGCGGTTCTAAGATTTCGTTTCCTATGCAAATAAAAGCAAATAACACAAAGTATGTGCCAGGTTAAAAACAGTCACAATAGCATGTTCCTGAATATTGTTGATAGATATAACCAATGAGATTGAAAGCTAAACGTCCAAAACCAAATTTAAATTGTTCAGTAATTCTCATGCATATATATATATATATATATATCTCACACATATCTATCTATCTTTTAACAGTGACTGCTGTTATAGCTGCAACTCTGTTCCCACTTTGGCCTGCGGAGATGCGTGTGGGAGTTTATTATTTGAGCGTAGGTGCCGGCTGTTTTGTGGCAAGCATTCTTCTCCTGGCAGTTGGTAAGTTGTTGGTTTGTTTCTCTGTTTCTTTTTCCATGGTCCATCTTGACAACTTTTCAGCCTATTGAAAGTGCCCGGTGTGCATATTTCTTAGATGGCCACTGCATGTCAGTATTGAGTTGACTGCAAATGCGCTTCTTTTGAGTTATAAGAAGTAATTCAGATATGCCCGTTGTTTTTTCTGTCTCATGGGATAAACAAAGTGCATCAGTCCCAAGAGAGAAGTCTTGCCTACTTGACTGCTTTTGCAACCAAGATTTGTTTTAGGAGCCGTGCAT
Organism: Oxyrhabdium leporinum; assembly: GCA_032468155.1. Classification (NCBI taxonomy): domain Eukaryota; kingdom Metazoa; phylum Chordata; class Lepidosauria; order Squamata; family Cyclocoridae; genus Oxyrhabdium; species Oxyrhabdium leporinum. The sequence goes on along the minus strand of JANHFL010006344.1, from coordinate 15,826 downwards.
GATATTCTTCTATTACCTTTGTGCTATCTTAGGATTTATTTATATTTTTACCTTTTTCCTCTCATTATCAATTGGCTGCACAGAGGTCGCATAAAAAGTGTCTGGTCTGGTGTGGCTGAGAAGCTAGATTGTGACTTGTAAATCCATTTATAGTGGGATGAGGTTGGGGGTAACGATACAACGATAATCTGTAGCAATTACCTGCTTCGTTTCGATACTTGTATTTATTTGAACTCAGAACAAATCTCTGTGGATCAATTTAAATGGAATCTATATTTGGCATTAAAGTAAAACTAGATGTACAGAACTCAAAAGCATGAAAGTAAGGAGGGAAAGCAGCAGGGGAGACAATTTCATTTGGTTTTGTTTTTAAAAAAAATCTGTTTATTGATCAAGTCATTGCAGTATGCAGATTGAGAAAAGTAGACCTTAAATGTAACAAAAAAGTCAAAAGTCAGGAAAACATGGTGCTTCACTGAGATCACAGATCATTCTAATTATGCATTTGTAATTGCAGACAAAATTAATCATTTTGATTTATAATCCTTAACAAACTGTAGTGAACTGTACCTCTGTGCTTTTTAACAATAATTTTAATAAATGTTCAGAATGGCCTTTGAAAGTATGTAGTATATGGTTTGTGGCTGTAACTTTCTCCCTCTAAAAGATTGCCACATCTAATTCGATTTTGCAGGTATTTATTGCAACAATTACATCATTAACAGTATACCCCAAAAAAAGTTTCTGTCACTAGGCTTACTTACTTACTTACTTATTCTCAAGTCATATTCTGCTTATTTAGGAATTGGGAAAAGCCAAGCATAAGATAGCAGTAGCACTTAGACTTATATACCACTTCACAGTGCTTTACAGCCCTCTCTAAGCGGTTTACAGAGTCAGCATCTTGCCCCCAACAATTTGGGTCCTCATTTTACCGACCTCAGAAGGATGGAAAGTTGAGTCAACCTTGAGCCGGTGAGACGAACTTGAACTGCCAACTGTAAGCAGTTGGCAGAAGTAGCTTGCAGTACTGCACTCTAACCACTATGCCACTATGGTGCAAAGAGTGATCAGTTCAGACTTACAAAATGATGGATCCAAATGTTTACCTTCATGCTGATGAACTGCTTTTGTTGACACTCTGTACCAAATTCTTCTAGAATACCCTCTCTGCCTCCGAGATGGGATTTAAGCCCTAGGGGTAGTCCTCAAGTTAAGACCATGATTGGGATAGATAATAAGAATAATAATAAAATGCTCCACCTGTTAAGTGAAGAAGTATATCACTGCAACTTGCAACCTTCCCTGCCAGCACCTCAGTGGTGAGATTCAGCTGGTTCGCACAGATTCAAGCAAACCGGTTGTTAAATTACACACACACACGCACACACACACACACACGGCTATCAAGGTGGAACCTGGGCATTGCGCTGCAGTGGAGAAACAGGCAACACAGCGGCCAGCGTGTTCTCCTTGCTCCTCCTCCTTTCCTTGTGCCAGCCACTCCACTGCCCGTTTTTCCATTGTAGCGCAGCGTCCCGGATCCACCTTGATAGCCCCGGGGTGTGTGTGTGTGTAATTTAACAACCAGTTTGCCCAGGGTCAGGTTGGCGATCAGGGGAGGCTTGTCCCCCATGTGCGGCAGAGCTGGAGGATGGGGATGGGCCACACCTCCCATGACAGCCAACCTGACCCTGGGTGAACCAGTTGTTAAATTATTTGAATCCCACCACTGCAGCACCCCCATTGACTTTGCTTGCTAGAAGCCAGGGGGAAGATCACAAATGGCAATCACATGAGAGCAGGTTGCTATAACCACCATAATGCAATCTAGTTGCCAAGCACCTGGTTCACAATCACATGGCCCTGGAGGCGCTATGACGGTCGTTAAGTGCAAAAACCAGTCTTAAGTCCCTTTTTTTCCGGCACTTCAGACGGTCACTAAACAAATTATCATAAGTCGAGGACTGTCTGCTTTGGAAAGCGGAGAGGAAATTCAGTAATAGCTCTTGTGAAGAACACCTTGACGTTTGCTCAGACCCCAGAGATTGAGGCACACATGGTCCCCTGGGCTGCCTTCTGTATCGGGCCTGGCATTCAGAGACAATCTCTCCTCCCTTCCCCTTCACATCAACAGATGTTCAGATTAACCCCAAACAGAAATCTTACTTCTCCTATTGAGAGATCAGTTCAACTTGATCAACTTCCACATAACACACAGAATTTTTTTCCTTTTTTTTTTGTTCTTTTATTCATTCACATTTAACATTTAATATGACCATAGGCCAAATCAGTACATTACCGAAGTAAGCAGTGGTAGGATTTTGACCCACATTTTATAGGGTGGGTAAAAAAAAAACCTTGCTTCAAAAATGTCTCTTGAAAGTAATCTTATTACTTTATTTCCATTTTATCTACACTTATGGGTTTTTAAACAATAATGTCTCAGTCTAGCACATAGTTAATTATCAGATAGAAATACTCTTTTCACTCATGATAAAATTTAGGCTATATGGGAAACATTTATATATAGGACAATGGTGAATAATAAACATATACCTGGTAAGATTTGAAGAAGCTCACTTCCTTGAAAGTTGATCAATTTTCAGACACTTGGAATCAACTTTTTTCTGGTTGCTAAGCCAAATTTTCCCAGCAGTAGTTTCTGTACAGAAAGAATATTCTCACTGTTTCGTATTATTTAGTCCAAAGAAATAGGGATTTGAAAGCTGAAAAACTGAGCCATGGTGGCGCAGTGGTTAGAATGCAGAACTAAAGAAGCTTCTAAGATGAGAAGTGAAACATCTTCAAAGAAAAACAAGGAAGTCCAGTTACCTCTTGAAAAAAAGCACCTTTGGAACAACTATGACCTGGATGACTGAGAACCTCCATAGATATTTGGTTAGAATGCAGTATTGCAGTCTAATTCACTGCTCACTGCCAAGAGTTCGATCCTGACTGGTTGACTCAGCCTTCCATCCTTCCGAGGTCGTATAAAATGAGGACCAAGATTATTAAGCCAATATGCTGACATTTGTAAATTACGCTCAGAGAGAGCTGTAAAGCACTATGGAGTGGTATATAAGTCTAAGTGCTACTGCTGTTGAAAAACTCTTACTCCAAATCCAAGAGTGAAAACAATGAGGGGGAGGGCTGATGAGGTAATTTATACATGACAATATTAAAGTATTTAAGGGCAGCTATCAGCTTAATGTGTATTTTGTAAACCACTTTGCCATGTTTATAGAGGGGAGAAGTAGAAAAATAGATTAAATAATAACATTACAATCATTTTGCTTCTATTTTCCATTTGGGGTGTTTACTGTGTACTGCCATAAATGTAGCTGTGTTCTAAAAGCGACTTATTTGGGCATTTCCTTCTTGCAGCCCGTTGCATCCTCTTCCTTATCATCTGGCTGATAACCGGAGGAAGACATCACTTCTGGTTCCTACCCAACCTGACTGCAGACGTGGGCTTCATTGACTCCTTCCGGCCCCTGTACACACACGAATACAAAGGACCAAAGGCTGACTCAAAGAAAGAGGAGCGACTAGAACCCAAAAAGCAGACAAAATCTGACAGTGAAGAGAAATCAGATAGTGAGAAAAAAGAAGACGAGGATGTCAAAGCTGATGCCCAGGAACACTTTGGATCAGAAGGTTCTGGAGGAGAGCGGAATTCGGATACGGACAGTGACAGGCGGGAAGACGACCGGTCACAGCACAGTAGCGGCAATGGAAATGATTTTGAAATGATCACAAAAGAGGAGCTTGACCAGCAAACTGATGAAGGGGATTGTGAAGAAGAAGAAGAAGAAGATGAAGATGAAGAAGAAGAAGATGAAGAGGAGGAACAAGAAACTAGACCTTTACACGAACAGTCATAATTCAGCTATCGTTTGGGACTGAATCTTGTGCAGAAACAATTGGATTTTCTATGTTGGCTGGTGCACTCTTTTAACAGCGTTTTCTCCCCGTTTGCGAAAGTATACAGCTTAGCCAAACATCTTTATAAAATAGTTCATAATTTGATTTGCAAACTAAAGGAAACTATTAACTTGTTGTCGGCTTGAAATAATGTATGCTTATCAAAAGATTCGCAAGTTTAGCAACTTGTCAATCGGTAGACATTTTGTCTAGAGGAGTCATCAAACATGTAGAGGAATATAGCTCTCTTATTAGTTTGATAGATTGCATGTTTTGAGTAAGTAAACATTTCTGCAATAGTAATTTAACACAGTAATTTTGAATGACAAACTCTCCATTTATTCTCAGCCGATTCATCAGATTGATACTTACAACAGCCTTTATTCAGTTCATTCTACTCTTTAACTGCTATTAATCTTCATAAAGCTGTGAGACTTTAGTTAGAATGTTTTCGTTCAAGAAGATAACTCTTTTGCTTAAGACCAACAAATTATTACTGTTGACTTGGCTGTAGATTTTTAAGACTCTTTTTAATTGTGTGCAACCAACTTAGGAAATCCAGTCTGTTCTGTCCATTTGGTTTGGAACGCATCATCTCCAGCAGGTTAAAAAAGAAAGCAAAGAAAGCAGCATAATTTAGAGATTATAGCTGTTGATTTGACCTGCCCCATCATAGTACAAGACATGTATTCTGTACATAACGTAAAAATAAAGCAAACCCCTATTTTACCCGTTAGTTATTATTTGGAAGTTTTATCCAGTTTTCAATTTGTATAATTAAAAGCCATTTCAGAATGTACGTATGTTAGGACAATTTCAAGAATCGGTGAGAGTGGCAGCCCAGTGCAGCTCCTGTGCCAACATTCCATGTATTCAAGTTTAAATGGATTCTAATTTCTCAAAAGCAGACAGTGCAGCTCGGTGTAATGCCTTAATGTTAATCTTTTCTTTCTGTCTTGAAACTACAGAGTACTGTATCTGATGAGTTGACACTGCCGTGAAAGAGTGTTCACCAGAAGAACAGGTTTTAAGATTAAAAAAAAAAAAATCTCAGACAAAAGATAACCAAGACCAAATAATTTCTTGAAATCTTGAAGGAGCTCGATTAGCCTCTTTCTCTTGCACATATTTTATTTGACTGACTTGGGAGACCATTGTGTGTTTAGTTCTATAAACATTTTTAAAGTTAAGGCTCTATAGCATTCCTCTGAATCACTGAATTTCAGCCTGAAACTGAAATTATGAATACAGATTCAGTACTTTCCTATCAGATTGTCAGGCAATAATGTTAGTTATTTGCTTGCCTTTTCAGCGGTTGACTTAACAGATCTCTCTCTCTTTTTTCCCCTAAACTGCTTTTCCCCACCCATCAACAGTGTTCAGACTGAAGATGTTAATTTTTCTGATTGTGGAAATATATACATTTTGTGTGTGCATTGATAAAAACCATTCACAAATGTGGTCTGATTTGCTTATTACCTCTTTTTTTTTCATTCAACATCTGGGAAAAGAAATATTTTTCATAATCCTTAATCACCTTGGTAGCATTTTTATGATACTCGTGAATTCTGGTTACTTGTCTTAGCACTCTTTATAGATTTCCTGTTTGAAAACCCCAACTCTACCCTACGCTGCTATTTAAGAAGACCTTTATACGACACATGTATTTTCTGTCTCTACGTGTATGCTCAGCTTAGGCAGAAGAAGACCTCTAAGCATTTGCTGGAAGGGAGATGCCAAGCCACTCACACATTTCTTCTTCAATATGCTTGGAAGTACTGACTATTTAACAAGGGGTCCGGATTGTAAAAGTACTCTTCAACTTGGGCGTATTGGCCAGCTGAAGTTATGACAAAGGAGGCTTGCAACTCGGATCCAATGTTTCAATGATAGTTTACACACACACACACACACACACACACACTTAGTCACATCACTGCACCTTTGGCACTTGGCCCCACGGCTGTATTTATAGCCATTTGCAGCGTCCGACGGTCACATGACTGCATTTTACGATAGTCTTGCAGAAAACCAGCTCTTCGTTTTCAGCAGAACTGCTCCCCAGCGAACAATGGGTTTGCTTCACAGCCCAGCATGTTCATACTTATGACTGATGCAAGAACCTGAAATTGGGTCAGCCATATGACCCACCCATTGTGTGACCAATGCTATTACGTACAACCTGTAGTTCTCAAGGCCTGTATTGAACCTATCATTCTCGCCAAACCTTTACAGTTCTGCACATGCAAATATTTTGGATGGCTCTGTGTTAAATCATGAATGGGAAGTACACCATCTGGTCAATGAGAGTTGTGACAAATCTGTAGCCTGAAGCACAGTCCCACAACACATATCCAGACTGAGATTGCTCCTGGGAATGTGGACTTGCGAACAACAAATGTTACTGCCGAAACATTTGCCTGCACAGGTACTCCTCAACTTAACAGTTCACTTAGTGACCGTTCAAAGTTACAACAGCACTGAGGAAAGTGACATTCCCATTTTTCAGACTTAATGGCCATTGCAGCGTCCCCATGGTCACGTGATCAAAAGTCAGATGCTTGGCAACTGGCTCATATTTATGACAGTTGCAGTGTCCCGGGGTCATGTGATCTCCTTTGGCAACCACCCGACAAAGTCAATGGAGAAGCCAGATTCACTTAACAACCGGATTACTAATTTAATAACGGCAGGGATTCACTTAACAAATGGGGCAAGACAAGTCATAAAATGGGGCAAAACTCAACAAATTTCTCACTTAGCAACATAAATTTTGGGCTTGTGGCTGTAATTTGAGGATTACCTGTAGTTGAGAATGATAAAATGAGTACAATTCTACTTCTGGAAGTAGAAAGCGATGTCCGTATGTCACAACATGGGAGCAAACCTTTCACAACTCTTCCTTTTTTTTCCCCCTTAGATATAATGGAAGGGCTTTTATTCACATGAAGCTGTCAGTTACTATGCTCGTTTCCTCAATCCAGCCTGAATAGTTCAAAATAGCTTTTCATCTGCAAGGCCTCTAGCTCCAGCTGTACATTTAATGTAACATGGTCTTTTAAACAACTGGAACAATAACAGATCCATTGAATTCCTTGTCTTAACAAACAAATTTTGTTATTTTTATCTTGCTCCGTTGACCCAACATATTAAATGTAACATCTTTCTGTTTTTCTCTGACATATTTCACAAGAGGGAGAAGGCACATCTGTTGTTTTTGTGGTGATATCTAAAAGTTTCCCAATTCGTACCTTAAAGACTCTGAGTGTCCTGCCTGCATCAATTTTAGGGCAAGAATATTGCATAGCATGTACCACATTCATGCATATAGACATGTAGTATTGTGGTATCTTTCTGTTCATCGAGGGCACTGTTTCTCAATCAGAAATTTTTAAGAAGTGAGGATTTCAACTCCCAGAATTCCCCAGCCATAGGAATTTCAGGTTAATATTGGTGGGTTTAATAAAAGAACACGTATGTACATTTTTGGCAGTGGCTGCAATCTTCAAAGAGGCATATTCCCATCACCTGTCACAAAGTGAGAATGGCTTTTAGTGAGCTACTTATAATTATTTTACTCCAAGCTCAAATAAGGCAACAGTGGCCGCAGCTTGAACATGACTTTATCTATGTAGTTTTCATTACACTCTTCACACAGAAGTGGTTAGCTGGGATGCTCTTCAACTGATGGGATGCTCCTAGGCCACATCTCTAGAATTCCTAGATGCCCCTCTACCCTAACAAACAAGGCTATCTTGGCTTAGCCACCAAGCCCAAATAGATACATAGTGCCAACTGTCAAGATGTTCCAATCATTAGAGTACTTTATAAAATGTGTACTCCATAACAATCCACATTTGAGACACTACAGTACTTTTAAAATTCTAAAACTAATGCTTGGGTATTATTCATCTGATTATGTGGAGTATATTTTTTATTGATACTGCATTTCCCTGAAAATAAGACCTCCCCTGAAAATAAGTCCTGTCGTGCTTTTGAGTGCATGTGCTAAAATAAGCCCTACCCCTAGAATAAGCCCTATTTAAGCACCTGCACAGCCGGTCCCTTCCATTTCCTCTGGTTGTTTGCCATGCAGACAACACAAGGTGAGACGAGGCCAGAGGGGGGGAAAGGGAGGAGGAATCGTGCCCAGCAACGCACCTCATGCTCCCCTCCTTACCTAATGGTGTGATCATCGCAGCAGGCCATCCCACCATCTACAAAAGAGCTGTCCAGGCCTCTGCCTCCAGCAAGCATGGCTGCTTTTGCAGCTGCAAAAGCGGCAGGCGGTCCAGCGACGCACCCCACGCATAGCTGGGCCTTCTCGTTACTTCAAGTGCAGACAGCACAAGGTGAGATGAGGCCAAAGAGGGGGGGAACTTGCCCCACACACCCTTACCTATGTCGTATTTATGACAGTTATAACCTGGGGTCTTGTGATCTCATTTTGCGACCTCCTGACAGGCAAAGTCAATGGGGAAATCCAGATCGATTTAACATCCGTGTTGTAGCTTAACAACTGCAGTGATTCCCTTCACAACTGGCAGGAAAGGTTGTAAAATGAGGCAAACCTCTTTTGGATGGCGTGGATGGCGTGGATGGCAGGTGAGGGGAGAGAGATGGATGAATGAGCGACTGAGTGTGTGCCTGTCAGTTGGCTTCCAGCACCAGAGAGGGCGGAGAAGGGAAGCATCCAGGCTGCTGTTGCCTTTCATTTGGGTGTGTGGTCCGAGACGGGGCTCCTCTTGCCATCTCTTCTCCCCCCTCCCCCCCACTACTGTGAAGAAAGTTCAGTCAATTAATTCCAACTTCTCGTAAGAAGATTTTTTTTTTTTTAATGGTAGTCCCACAAACTTGTTTCCCTGCACACAACAGCGAGAAATGCGATGGAGCTGGAAACCAAGTACCGGTAGGCAAAGAAAGGCTTGGAGGAAGTGAGCGCACCTGGGTGGTGGTGGGTAGGGCAAGCTTTTCTGCCCAGAAAATCCTCGTTTTTGATGGCTGATGGTGAAAGGCAAATAAAGAGCTACTAGGAAGAAGCCCGTCGGTCCAGGAGTTGGGAATATCCTTTCAAATACCTTCTCTCAAATTACCTAATTCCTTCCACTTTGTTGGCTTGTTTGTTTAATTCAACTGAGGCAACACCTGGCTCCAAAGCATTTCTGGGCAGCTCATGATATAATAAGCCATACAAACACAATGCAAAACCAACAAGAGGGGATCCAGTTGCTCTATACAAAAACTCATTCAATGAGGGACTCCATCCAGCCGAATCCAAGGCTTCGGAGAACAATCAGGTCTTCAAGGAATTCTGGAATGTCAACAGGGTGGGAGCATTATGGAATTCAGAAGGAGCTCATTCCAGAAGGCTGATGCTGCAACAGAAAATGGGTATATTTCTTGGGTCCCAATAGATGGCACTGTTTAATCAAAGGAACCAGGAATGTGCCAACCCTGCTGGCACCTTCTGACCAGGCTGAGAGACATAGACAGTCCTTCAAAAAACCTGGCCCTATGCCATGTAGAGCTTTAAAGGTTTTAAATTGTACTGGCAATCAGACTGGAAATCAGTGAAATTCACAAAATTGTGTTCAGTGGATTCTATTTTTTTTTTTTAGTGAAAACATCTAGAGGTGAAATATCTTTTCAGGTTTATTTGGGTTGTATGAAGAAGGCAGCCAAGTAAAATCCTATTTGAATTTTCAGTTGATCCTGATGTTCAGTACCAATTAATTCACGTTTAAATCATTTGGGATTTCTGGTCTAGTCTGATTCTGACTTTCTCAACCAAAACTCTAAATGGGATTGATTTGATTTGGAGATGGATGTCCTCTGGTTGGTGATTTTTTTTAATGCTTACTTTTCTTCCCTTTAATTTATGTAAGATGCCCACAACAACATAAAAATTCAGCGGGGAAAGGGCATACATGTAAAAATCTGAAATGGTTTTGGAGGTAGCCAATTTGATTTAAAGCTTTAATTCAGAAAGGTGAGTTGATCTGGAGATTCAGTTGAATTAGACCAGGAACCAGGAAGACATTAGAATCTGTCAGAATACTATGTCTCAACAATAGTGTCTTTCATAATGGGTGTTGGGATGGAAATAATATTTATGTGACTTAACATACACACAACTTTCCTGGCAGAATCTGGATTCCATTGCATCACACTCCATAGGACTGTGTGACTGTCCTATGGAGAGCCAAAAAACCTCCATTTTTGTTAATTTTTTTCCCTTATTCTTTGTTTTCCTTTTGGGGGCTCTTTCTGCCTGTAAATTCCTGAAAGGATCATGTCATTGTCCTTATCAAAGAACGCTATCAGGCCAGCTACTGATTTAGACGTACTTCTTTCTTGTTGCTGATAGATGAGTAGAAAGTTCTGCACACTTAGTTCTTATACAAGTCTTACCATTTAGGGATAGAAGAGTGAGGGCTGTAATATTTTATGGTAGTAATGAATCCACCTTCTGGGAAGGCTATCCTCTGCCAGGGACATGATTGCTTTGTTGCCTATTGCTTGCAAATAATCACATGCCTTCGGTTTTCAGAAGTGTACAAAAGCAATGCTAACTTGTGTATTGGGGGCTCTCAATTTATGATTTATTCTTGAAAGCACACCTCTTTGTGCTGCACAGAATAAACAGATTGCAGTTTCCTGACCTTGTGTGGTAATTGGCCACTTCACACCAAGGAAAAATAAAGCCAGCATTTAGCTGCCCCAGCTTATTTGGCCAACAACTGCATTGCATTGCATTGCATTCTATTCCATTCTATATAATTACTTCAGGATTGAATCATGAAATTATGGAGTTGGAAATTTCATGTAGTTCAACTCTCTGTCATGCCCATGAAAACTAGTTAACTCTTATGCAAATGATAGCTGTCCAGTTTCATAGGTAGACTGTTCCAATGCTGTTCAGATCTTAATTTCAGGGAATACTTATACTAAAATGATATCTTAAGGAACTGAAATTTGTATCCATCATTTCTAGTCCTAGTTTCAACAGCAATAGAAAATAATTCCTGACCATCGTCATATCCATATGGCACCCTTTAAGAATCTGAAAAGACATTTCTTTTCTCAAGACAGAACATCCCAAGTTCCTTCAGCCTGTTTTTATAGAGCAGGTCCTGAAGTTTCTGTACCATCTTTGTCGGCATCATCCGAACCTGTTTTAACTTGAAAATGTGCTACTCGGAATTGTTGGGTATTCCAGACGCAGTTTCACCACTGCAAAGTAAAGGGGGGAAATTAAATAAGTAAGCAAGTAAGTAAATAAATAAATAAATAAAGTCTTCAATAAAATGCCTCTTCTTATGTAGTGCAGAATTACTTCTGTTCCCCCTAGAACTATCCCACACAGTTGGCTCCTGTTCAATCTGTTGTCAATATCCACACCCAAATCCTTCCCCAATGTAATGACTGCGAATCATGAATGTTCTACCTTACATGTTGCAACCAAACAATCTTGCCACCTAAAAAAGAAGTGATTTCTGGAAGTCTATGAAGTCTCACAATTAAAGTTTCCCAGCAACCATCGTTACAGAATTGCAATTCAGAAAGAAAACATCAGTCACAAATGGTATAATGCAACAGCTTGCAACACGAACGGACCTTTGCACAACCTTCTTGCACACCCAGAAGTATCAGGTGTGGAGAAACTACTAAGGAGATTGCTGAGGAAAGTTTCTTTCTTTCTTTTTTTTAAGAATACCCCCAGGAAACCTAGTCTGAAAGATGCAATGATTGAACAGATTGATAATCAGTTATTTCATCTGGAACAAAACAGTATTTTTCCTGAAGTTAGCTTGTCTAATGACTTTGAGGGAGGACCTCTTCCTCCCCTTTGATTCTTCACCTACATCAGGGGTGTCAAACTCACGGCCCGCGGCCCGGATGAGTCATGCGCTGGCCACGCCCATGCCTGGTTTAGCAAAGGGGGAAAAAGTTCCGATACGTTACATGACACCACCGTGATGACACGAGTTGGATGCCCCTGACCTACAGAGTATGACTTACTTCCCTGTAGGCAAAACTTGCTATTGTTAGCTTGGCTAAACTTCTCTTGTCCTCCACCTGCTCATCTGCACACAGGCACTTGCATCTGAGTGATCAAATTCTATCTTTAACATGGTGAAACCTGTGCGTTATTGCCAAAGTATCTCAAAGGTGCTTTTTTCCAAAAGCCAACTGGACTTTCTTGGATTTTTCTTTTTTCCCCTTTGAAAATGTTTTGCTTCTCATCCAAGATGCTTCTTCAGTTAACAACTGAGTGTTTCAGGTTTAAGGAAATGAGATTTCTTAACTTGTATAGGCAGTCCTTGACTTATGATCACAACTGAGCCCAAAATTTCTCTTGCTAAGCCAGACAGTTGTTAAGTGAACTTGCTGCCATTTTTCAACCTTTCTGGCCACAGTTGTTAAATGAATCGCTGCAGTTGTTAAGTTATTGTGAATCTAGCATCCACCCTTGATATTGGAGGTGATTGGGGAATGTGTGACTTAGCTTGGGG